>APFE031353315.1:27123-45709 GCA_000404065.3 Pinus taeda
TTTACCCTTGATGTAACTTTACCTAGTTTTCATTCCTTACTTCTATTTATTTATTATTATTTATTTTTTTATGATTCCAAGGGTGCCAAGTTTGGTTGTGCCCTTCAAGAACTTCCCTAGAAGTTCCAAGGGTGCCACACCATAATAGTTTACTTGTGATGCCAAGGGTGCCAAGTTGGTCGTGCCCTTCAAGAATTTCCCCTGAAGTTCCAAGGGTGCCACACCACTTGCCCTTCAAGCATCCAGTGACTACGAGGGGAAAGTATAGTGCAACGTCACAGACCACTATCAACTCTTATGTTGTCTGCTATAGTGAGACTAATGGTGTCGGGGATCAAGGAATCCGCCTTGATGCGTGACCCCCAGTAAATTTCTCATGAGTGACCCAACTTTGGGACCTGCCCTCATGGCATCGTGATCTTCAAGGCAAAGGTGTTTCAACCCTTCTAGCCCAAGTCACGGTGGGAGTGCTAGTGGGTGAGATCAGGGATTCTGTCCCACCCCTCCCATGTATTTCCATCCACCCGTACAACCCCATCACCCATATGAGAGTCATTCGGTCAAGCAACTAATCTGTGCCTACAACCATTAACATATCATCAGAATATAGTTAAACATATATGGCAAATTTCAAGATCGACTTAGACTTTAAAAGATGAAATAATATGAATTTTCATCAAACCAGGTGTCATCAACATGTCATATGCGAGTGCCTCTGACGGTTTCCTGCCATACTCAATAATCATCAGTAACAAGGTTTCTCAATGTTAGTCATTATCAAAATAGCATCATTATCAATTCTTGGTCATTCACCTCATTGTCTATTGTAAGTCTGAACTAAAGAAAGTAGGTAACATAGGGGACACATCCCTCATGGCTATCATCAATGGAAACATACATATTCATTAAGTTATCAACATCATAACATCGTAGAAATATACCTATCCATCAATTTATCATCATTATGCTTTTAGTAGAGCGCACACATATCCTTTACTACCTTCATCATAAATTCAAATAGAGGCCAACTTAACTATTTAATGTTGCAATCATCAGCATACTGATAGATAAGATACATCACCACTCATGCTATCATGATATCAATGGAAAGCATTCATAAACATCACAACCATGAATATCTCAATCGCTAATAATAGTGTCATGTGTCTGGATCCTCAGCCTGAGGTCCTCAAGGAAAAAAGTGTCTAAGATAATGTCATATTAAGGTCAGGAAACTAGAGTGGGCACTACAATAACAGTCGAAAGGAAATTCATGTGATATGGTGCAAGGGCCATCGGATCTGGAAAGGCAGATCTACGGTGGAGATGTGACTGAGCAGGTTGGTGAGCGGGTGTGTGGCAACTGTCGGATTTGACAAGGAAGACCGACGGTGGGTATTTAAAATGTAGAAAGTCAGTGCGAAAAGTGAAGTTGAGCGGTGATTGGATAGTTTGGGCAGTTTGGCCTGTAGAAAGTGTTCGACGGTTAAAAACCATTTGAACGTGGATGAACAACGTCTGCTGAGCTTTTCATGCTATAGGAGAATGAACAGGGAATATGAGTGAGGGTGATTGACAGGGAGAGAGTGAACAAGTTGGGGACCATTAAAGGGGCAGAGCACTTATGAAATGACTCGGTGACTGGGTTAAACAACAAACCCTTTGTAAAAATCAAAAGCCTGTGTTTTTGGGGTTGCTGCAAGGTTTCTTCCTCATAGCATAGTCCCAGAGGGAGGAGGTGAGGTCGAGACACCTGTGAAAAACCTTGTGGACCGTCTCTTTTCCAACCTACTGATTAAATGAAAGCATAAATGGAACAAACTAAAACACAACTACTCTGTTCTACCCTGCTGTAATGGACTACAACTATTCAAGCAAATGAACAGACAACAGGGAGCTACTTAAGTCAATGAGCAGGAAAGCCATGAGTCTGTGCTGAACCACTTTAATGAAAATGCATTTGATTAAGCAAATGAACAGAAAGCAGGCAGCTAAGCTACTTAACAATACAAGAAAGAGGAGCTTTGGCTGCTAGGGTTGGGCCCTAACCCAAGAGCTTCATCCCTTTGAGTTAACTCAGTGTTGGTTCAACTCAAAACTCATCTTCAGTATCGAAGAACACTATATTACATGAAAACTGTTACAAAGTAGAAGTTCGAATCCCTGCTACCTGACTGACTGACTATCTAGCTTACTAGTAACTAGCTAAAAAAAATGAGGTCCTAAGCCTCTCTATTTATACATCTGAAGTCTCAACGAATTCCCTTAAAATTAGGGAGGTACAACTCCCAACTTAATGGTAACTTGTCCTTTCACTTTCACTAGCTCGGTTGCCTTCTAGTAGGGAGGCTGCTTGTACTTCTACTTGCTTGGCTGTCTTTTAGTACTCTTGATTTGGCTGGGTGTACTTTTAGCTGATGGAGGGATATTCGAATGGATGGGCAGTAAATGAGGAGGATTTACCTCCTGTTATTCCTCTCCCTTGTCCCATCTAAGTTTTTACCAAGGTATTTTACCATAGTTCCTTGCTTTTACCTTTTATCCCTGCATTTCCCTTGCTTTTATCATTTATTCCTGCATTACATGCACATTAGACCACAAAGCAAAATATCTAACTCTAACACATCTCATAAGAAAAATATAATCAATAAGTATGAAATAAGTTGTGAGAATAGTTGGTTTGACTAAGCTAAGAGGTGAATTAAGGCCAATTAAGGCCCATATAATTACTCAATGATGAGACTCATCAAATCCAAGCAGAAAATTAGTAAAACACATGGTGGGCATAAGATTCCAGCTAAAACATCATGTGTATAAAACAGACGAGTCTCCAGTTATTAAACATGATGCACATAAAGCAAGAAACTCTAGTAACCATGCACATTTACTAAAAGAATATTTAGCTTTTAAATGATGCGCATGTTGCACAAGAAATCCAACCTTCACATTTAAAAAAAAAATGTGTGCTATGTTTAAATGCGATATGTGAAGGAAATTGTATTAAACCCTCCTTCAAACCTTCACTGATTAAATATGAACCATTAGAAATATGGACCCTTCAGGAATTAAGCACTATGCACACAATTTATTTTTTCAAGTGATCATGATGCACACATGACACAATATCATACAAAATTTTGCCATTGACCTTTTTCAATTGTGCCAGAATCATTCTCAAAAGTCTAGACTTTATCTTACACTCACAGCAAATACTCAAGCATATGTAGACACACTAAACGAGTCTTCGAAAAGTTTTGGGACGTAAAATGAGATCAACGATTTCACACTTCAAGATCAAATATCTAATTCAATTTATAATAAATATTCTTTGATCAAAGGGGAAGTGATAAGACAACAAATATATCAGAGTATTCAAATCACATGGAACCTCAATACAATAACATGCAATCTATAATTTGAACACATATGCCCAAAACACAAAGTAATTAACACATCAGGTTCTTGAGCACACAATGATGGAGATATCAATGACCATCACATTTTCTATCTGTGAAACTTAATTGGAAACATTTACTTAGAGAAATGATGGAACATATCCTCAACACTCATGCGTTCTCTCCTAATTGATTAGTTTAATTCACACTTACTAGAGATTGCATGGGTCACCAACCAAAATAAAATACAGACTTTGAATCCATGTGCTCAACCTCTTGAACTTCTCAATCACATACCTCCTCATATTTTCAAATAAATGTGTTCCATAACACAAGTAAGCATACAAATATGTTCAATTCTAGTGCAAGAGAGATTGATCACTTCTCCAAAAGACACAACCCACTGCTCGATTTCACACCACATTTACAGCTTTGGATAGTTTGTCGACCCAAAGTTATCATGGGAAAAAACAATTGTCAACTTTGATTTTTTTTCCATCTCATCCTTTGGACCAAATCAAGTTTTGAATAAATTATTTAGCCACAAACTATTGAGGACCATGTATTAATTTTGGATCCATTCATAGTAGAAAAATTCTATCTTGGGAGTTGATCATTTAAAACAAATTATAATATAATCCTTATGATGATCACTAATTATATTTTTACTATGGAGGATTGAATATGACATTGTAGTCATTACCATGAGTAATTACCATGGTTAGATCCCATAATGATTCACATTTTCACCTATAATAATCATTGCTATGATGGCATGCCTTCCTAGTGAAGATCGTTGCACTGTTGACATAGGGATCCCAACGAAAATAGGTTAAAATGAAGAAAAAACTTAGAGCCTATGCCTAGAACTTTGTCATATTGTTTCCTCACTTCATTAGGCATGTTAAAACCCTATTAATTCTCTTGAAACTCCTCTACATTCATCATCATAAGTTATTATCTCACCAAGTAGCCAAGCACCTTTGCATCCTCTTGCAACTTCACTGTTAATCACCAAATGATCTAGGTTGACATGATAAGATCACATTTCAGGTTGACATCAAAGCCAACACACTAGTCATATTGCCAACAATTTCTCCCTTTGGACTCAATGTCAACCTCTTGCAAAACACCAAGTCCTTCACTCCCCCTTTCACATCAAGGGAAAAGGGAAATACCAGGCTGAGAAAAATAGTTCCCCTGAAATTCTCAACATTACAAAGTTGATCTTCTGAAAGAAGTTGATATTTCTTCTACAAAGAACATGGCTACAAAAACTAACCAACTGGGGCTACAATCATATTCTCTTTTGTACTATACTAACAATAAGCCTCCTTTCCAAGTGTAGGAGACTAACCATCTGTTGGCTAATGGTGTACAATGATATAAAATACAAGTACAAATCTCCTTAGAACAAGCACATGTGGTTGATATATGATTCAAGTTACATCATTCCATGAAATGATCATACTTTTTACAATGCATGTTAGACCCTGGATGAAATAATAATGGATGATACATGTGCTCTTGAAGTATCATAGAAGTACTACCAATGAAATATTTCTACAACATTTGAATTTATTGTAGACCATTAAGCTAATTAATCATGGAAATATCATAGATATCAGCAACATAATGACATAGTGACATATGCATGTAATTCTCATCATCAGTGAAAGTGCTAGCCAATAGAAAGCAATGCACAAAGTAAGAAAGCTAATTTATACAACAACAACAATAATATAGAATTTGGCAATGAGGCAACATCAATAACTCATGAAATCATCATATACACTTTCATACACAATCCCAAGCAACACATAGGCATTAATTACATACTCTTATACCTATGATAATTCCTACAATAAACCAATGTTAGATGTAGCATGTTCCTCCAAGTAGTGTATTTTCCCTTTCTACAAGAAAGTTACTATAATCCCAATAATAAATCATTGAAATAATGGATCCATATGAGATGCTCCCCCTGAACATGTCCCATCTTCTTCTTCTAAACACAATAACTTTAGCATATGCAACATTAGTACCACAAATAATCTACATCACAAGACTAGGTGTAATATAGCAACACATGAGATCACCATTAAAGTTGAACTAGTGAAGTAACACACATGCATCACTCCCCCTGAGATCATGCACCACTTGTTCATTTTTGTGGTCCTTTTAGGAATATGTGTTGATACATTAGACTGTAATGGGGACTTTCTTCCCCTACTCTGAATGTGAATCGGAGGAGACTGACCTCTTATGTCTACCTAGATTTTTCTTTAGTACATATACTGTGTCTGCATTTCAGATTCCTTTTGCTATAACCATTCCAGTGTCATCATCTTCTATAAATACATGCCCTTTATCTGTTATTTGACCCACACTCAGAATGTTATAATTTATCCCTTCAACTAACAACACATTAGTTGCTTCTTTATTTTTAACATCAAGATCAACTCTACCTTTTCCTAGTACCGTTTTCAGTTCACTGTTTCCAGGAATTACTTCACCACCCTTTGATTTTTTTTGACATGTGATGAGAGCATCCATTTTATATGTACCATTGGTCTTCTTCTTCTAGTGTGCACAGAGAAAGGCCAAACTTCATTTGTTTCTCTTTCTTTTTCTAGATATGATGAATGTTGATGAGCACACCTTCTTCAGATCTTTTGATAATTGTATTCTTGTCTAGTTTCTTGTCTTGGATAGGTTCTACTTGTTGTCTAAAATGTATAATTGAATTCATTGACTTGGTCTTGCATTATTTTGCTACATGTCCAAATTTATTGCATGTATATCACATTATGTGACCAAAGAAGGGGGCAAGAGAATCATAGTATTTCTACTTTGTTTTTCTTTCATTTCTATATAATTTGAAATCAATAGCATTATGACCAAATAAATTGCATGTAAAAAAATACCCTCTAAAGAAACTTGAGTACTTTCCAAGTGAGGATCTTCTTGTGAAGAGACTGTTTGCTTGAGGTATAAACAATTTGCTTTTACAATCGATTGCATTGTGTGCAAAGTTGTGACAGAGAAAACATTTGATATCATTGATCAAGGGAGAGAATGAATTATTATCTATAATTTTGTCATGCTTATTGGGAGAAAATTATTTTCTTTGAAAATTCACTTTTCTTGGTTGTTGGTTTAGCTACCTTCTTAATTCTTTACCAGGATTTCCGAAATTTTCTTTGTTGCCTTCAACACTGTATACATAAGCTTGTGAGCTAGACTCTCCCTTCATATTTTCATGAAAAACAAGGCCTAATTTGATGGAGGGAGACCTTTGAATGTTAAGAAGGTTGTCCAATATCTTGGTATTATCTTGAAATCTCATATGTTTGTCCTTTTCTGTTAATTTACCTTTTAATGATCTTACCTCATCCTCTTTGTTTCTTCTTGTCTATTCCAATTGTGTTCTTAGCTTAATAATTTATTCTTTAAGTCCATTTTATTTGTCTTTAAATACTTGAAGTAGCTCCTCATTTCATTTATTTGACCTTTCCATATCAAATTTCAAATAGATGATCTCAACTTCAACCTTCACAATATTGTTTCTTTTCCTTAAGTTGTTTAGTTATTGCCGCACTGTTTACAGATTCATCATGGTCCTTGTTTTCATATACCTACAACTTGACCTTAAGACTGTCAATCCTTTTCAAAGAAGAAACAAGTTTTCTTATAAGTCTAATTACTTCCTCTAATCTATCTTCTTCCGAATCAGTGACTCCATCTAATATGATGAAGGTTGTTTCATGGACACACTCATCCTTTGATGGGCTACAAGTTTCTTCTTTAGATATATTGGGTGTTTCGAAAGTAATATTACCTGTTGGTTTACCTGATGAACAATATTCCTCCTTCACTATATTTCCTTCTCCTTCATGGATGTCTTGCATTTTATCCCATACTTCCTTCGTGGTTTCATGGTGCATAATTTCATCAAATTATGAATCAGGTAAGCTACAAAAAATTACATTTCATTCCTGACCATTCTTTTGTAGTTCGAGATATGATGGGGTAGTTTTACTAAAACCATTACAAACTAAATTCCAAACATAATATCCGAGGGAAATTATCCTATACTTCATCCTTTCTTTCCAATCCTGATAATTTGGATTATTAAGTAAAAACATACCTTGATTGTCCATAGTTCCTGACTTGAATTCTTCTGTTACTGATTGTCCCTGGTTGATAATTATAGATACCGCTGCTACATGTGATACATCACTAGAACTATCACATATTTATTGAATTGAATTCTACCTATGAGTTTTATTCTTCTTGTGCCTCTTTCCCATGGTCCCGATCTTCTCTCAAGTGGTTACGCTTTACTGGAGAGACTTGCTTTGATACCAATTATTAGAAATATTGATGAACGGGTAGTGAATCAGTATTTCATACCATATCAATTTTTACTTAGTTTATACTTTTTATTTTCAAAACTATCTAAACCATCATTTCATTAACATTACTATATGAAGTAGATCTAGGCATATGTAGTAAAACACGAGCAACATTCAACATAAGAGCATGTAAGCCATAACAATGAAACACATCATCACATCACCACATAGGGACACTAGATATTAAGTGGAAAACCCAATTGGTAAAAACCACTACTATTTTTGTCTTTGTCTTCTTCTTATTAGAAAGAAAATATTTCAATACATCTTGCACTAGCATACAGTCTTACCAGTGCACGAGCTCCTACTTGTTGGAGGCTACCACCTCCTTTCATTTCTCTAACTCCAAATGGAAGGAAGCTACTACTCCCTTATCAAGTCTACCTGCTACCATGGGAAGGAAGCTATTAATCCCTCACTAAAGGATCCAACCCTCAGATGTTGTGTCGACCACGTTTCAAATATTTCACACTAGATCCACCTAACTCAAACACAAATCCTACAGGTCATGTTTCATCCAATTTTTAAAATGGACCCACATATACCATTATGCTCAATCTAAATAACAATATACAAACACCTTTGATCAATACACAAATCTATTCAATCTCAATAACTGAATACACATATGAACCCTTCCCAATTATCAACAAAATTCTCTCTGCAATAACAAATCAACCATTTATTATATACATAATCAACCTCAATAACTCATGCATCTAATAGCAAAACTTGACCAAACTATAGTATCCAATCAATTATTCTTAAAATCAACCTCATAACAACACTCTCTCACTTAGTCAATGCCAAACCTTAATGTTCATACACGATTCAAGTCTTCAATTATTTCTTTAATCACAAAACCACTCATTGAAATATAACTCTAGCATCAATATGTATTTCTCTAACAACAACACATGAAACATTTCTTTGTTTATCAATGTAGTCAAATCTATAGCAACCTCATTGTAGCATGACAATACCAACCATTTTTCCCATCATCAATGACAAACCATAGAATTCATCAAATAAACATATTTTTAGTTGTACATGCTAGCTCATCAATCCAGCACAATGACAAGTCAGATCTAGTAGCAAACTCATCAAGCCCTCAAACAAATAATAGTGTAATAATTACAAATGGCTCTTTCATATATTTCATAATATAAACTGACAAGAAAGGGGTAATCATAGGAATACAACAAGCCATACATAAACATCTCAAGCATATAATACTCAGTCTTTGCAATATGGGAAAAGACAAACAAAAGAAACATGTGAACAATATAAGGTTGTCATTCTATCCCTATAACCATCACCATTAGTCACATCAATTTCTACATTATTGTAGTAATACTTTGCCTCATTTCACTCCAACACATTTCCATAGAGGATCCTTTGATATGTATAATAATTTAACCCCTACATAAGAGTGATATCTGTAGATAACTTCTTTCTTTTATATAATATTAGGTATTTATTCCTTCAGCTATTGTATCATGTAAATCAACCAACTCTACATAAGTTACTACTAGCATACAAAATTAAGAGTATATGAATATCTCTTCAAAACCCTCGTCACAATACAATTCACAACATTCTATCACATACACCAAGGAATGATCCCTGCAATGAATTCTTAGTGCATCCAAGCATAAAGAATGTGCTCATCACAATTCTATGTTCTACAATATAGATGAATTTCCACTACAATACCCACACTTCTCTTTTCCCTAGCAACAACAAGTGTATGACAATACCAAGTTCATGGAACCATAAAATCAAGATTCAAACAATAGTAACAACATATGAACAACATAATAAGATATGCAAAAGTTACACCATTAGTCACATCAATCATCATATCCTCCTTTGCAAAGCAATATATAAAGCTCTATAAACAAAAACTTCATGAATATTGCCCTCAATTTGACGTAATGAATAAATCAAATGAGAAAATTAGTAAAATAAATGGTGGGCATACAAATCCAACTAAAACATGGCATGAAAAACAAAAAATGAGTCTCTAGTGATTAAAACATGTTGCACATAAAATAAAAACCTCCAGTAACCATGCACATTTACTAAAAGAATCTTCAATTTTTAAATGATGCTCATGTTGCACATGAAGTCTTGAATTCAACTTTAAAAAAACTTGTGTTGTGTTTAAATGTGCTATGTGAATGAAATTAGATCATAACCTCCTCCAAAACTTCAATTATTAAGATCTAAACCTTCATAAAGATGGACCCTTCAATAATTTAACATTATGCACACAATATAATTTTCGAAGCGATCATGACATAGTAGCATACAAAATTCTGCCATTGACCTCTATCAACTTGCTAGAATCATTCTTAGAAGTCCATATTTTTTCCTGCACTCACACCATATACTCAAGAATATGTGCACACACTAAAAGAGCTTTAAACACATTTTTGGCCATAAAATGAGATCAACAATTTCACACTTCAAGATCAAATATCTAATTCAATTTATAATAAATATTCTTTGATCAAAGGGGAAGTGATAAGACCCTAAATATATCAGAGCATCCAATTTTCATTGCACCTCAATACAATCACATGCAATCTACATATCCAAACATGTATGCCGAGAACATAACAAAAATTAACACATTAGGCTCTTTTGCGCACAATGATGGAGATATTGATGACCGTCACATTGTCTATGTGTGAAACTTAATTTGAACCTTGCACCTAAAGAAATATTGGATCAAATCCTTAGTACTCATGCATTATCTCCTAATCAATTGGTTTAATATGCACTTACCATAGATTGTATGGGTCACTTACCAAGATAAAACCCAGACTTTGAATCCATGTGCTTAAGCTCTTTTTCTTCCTGGTCCCATACCTCCTCAGAACTGCAAAGAAAATTGTGCCTGAACAGAAGGAAGAATACAAATTTGTTCGATGCTAGTGTAAGAAAGCTTAATCACTTCACCAAAAGACACACCCACTGCTCGATTTCACTCTAAATTTATAGCTTTGGAGAGTTTGTCGACCCAAAGTTGTCATGGGAAAAAACAAATGTCAACTTTGATTGTTTTTCCAACCCACCCTTTGGACCAAATCAAATTTTGAATAAAATATTTAGCCACAAATTGTTAATAACCATAGGACAATAAATTCTCTTTCCATGTATTAATTTTGGACCCATTCATAACAAGAAAATTTGAACTTGGGACTTGATTATTTCAAAAAAATTATAATATAATCCTTATAATGACCATTAATTATATTTTTACTATGGAGGATCGAATTGAACATTCGAGACATTACCATGAGAAATTGTTGTGGTTAAAACCCAAGATGATTCACATTTTCACCTATAGGAATCATCACTATTATGGAATTCCTTCCCAGAGAAGATCATCTCATGTTGACAGAGGGCTCCCAACGAAAATAGGTTAAATTGAAGAAAAATCTAAGAGCCTTTGCCTAGAACTCTGTCATACTATTTCCTCACTTCATTAGGCATGTCCAAACCCTATTAATTCTTGTGCAATTCCTCTACATTCATCATCACAAGGTATTATCTAATTAGGTATCCATGCACCTATGCATCCTCTTGCAAATTCACTATTAATCACCAATTGATCTAGGTTGACATGATGAGATCATGTTGTAGATTGACATCAAGGCAAGCACACTAGCCATAATGCCAAAAGTTTTCACTATAAAAGGAAAAGTTGGGTGATTTCAGTTCTTAGAAATATCGAAAATTCTTGTTTAATGTGGCCTTCTTCTCGGTGATTTCATTTTTTTTCTCTTGTTAGTTTGGAGGACTTTTGAAGTCTTTTGGATAAATTGGCTTAAGGTTCTTAGTGACATTTCCTCTCCTAATATATGGATTCTTTGTCAGGGAATGAATTTGGCTCTCATAAAAACCAAATCAAGTAATTTACTCTGTGGATTCCCCCTCATTATGGTTTGAAGAATATCTGCTTCAAGAAATAGGAAAGCAATGAGAGGTTAACCTCCCACACAAACAAAATCCTAGGTGGAGGATCCATAATCCATGATAATATACAATGGCACTATATTGATGAAAATTCAAATTATTATATATGATATGGAAGATTAACTACACTTCAATCTATGTTTAATTTTGGATAAACATGTAGAAATGGATACTTTCAATTGGATTCGAGAGACTAGCAACACCAGGTGTCGACAAACCTGCAATGTAGAAACCATAGATTTATATTGGCACATCAAAAATCTCTTGGCACAAGTTTTGATGAAGCACTAAAAGGCACAAAGGGAGCTCCTATTATGTACTAATGATGTTTTGAAAAATGTACACAAAATAGAAAAAGAGAGTCTCAAATTTGATAAAAAAAAAACATAGCTTATCTCCTTGTCACTTATTCGAAAGAAATGTAGATTTGTCTCCTCTTATACATGTGTTGGCAAGGAGAAAAATTCCTTTCTCATCTAATGGTAAACTAAATTGATGTACAACCCTAATTAGACTATCTCTTATTTGGTATGATGGTTCCCTATAGATATGTGGGCTTTGTTAGCCACCTAAAAGAGATAAATTTTAATTGCAATACCTCTTGAGAGGAATAAACCAAATCTAAACTAATTATCTAAATATCTAGTAACATAATAAAAAAACATATATTAAAACTAACCTAATATATCTATTTATCTGTGCTATCTAGGAGCATAAGCAACGTATGGACCAACATATATAAGGAAAGATGTTTATTGTTGTAAAGTAGAAGAACTTAAATACTGCATCAAATTATTTAATCATAAAACAAGATTTATCAGAGGCAAGGAATCACTCAATTGTAATTATGTCCATATTTCTATTGATAAATCAACAAATCAGAAAAAAATATGGAAACAAATTTCTTATAAAATTGTTGCAATTCAAATAACTCATATAACTCATAAAAATGAACTCATATGATAATCCAATTGCAAATATTTTGATTCATAAAAAAACCGTCCTCACAAATAGTAAATTAGATTGATAGGAAAACATAGTTTTGTGTACAAAGTTTTCCAACCCTTATTCCTAATTATAGAGTTATATAAATACATTTTATAATAACAAAAAACCTAAAATGTATTCCCATATAACTAACTAATAATAAGAAAGATGTTAGAAACCTTGAGCACTGCTCCGAGGGGGGGGGGGGGGTGTGAATTAGTAGTGTGCCTTATGATATATATTTTTACCAATTTTAACTTCTACGGATTCATGCACTCACTGACCAAAATCATATTATTAGATCAACACATAAGAATATAAACATGTGAGTAGCTAAACCAGGACAATCATAAGAGCAACAAGGCACAACACAACAATCGTACACATGAGACACAAGGATATCTAGTGGAAACCCTTTCACAAGAAAAATTACCCTTGTTGTTGTTGCGCTTCTCTAAATCTTCTATTATGTGTCAAGGAAATGATGTCTTTTACATATATTGTTGTCACCTACCATCTAGGAGACTTGACCTCAAACACAGTTTTCCAGTGACCACCAGCTAGGAGGCTCGATCCTAAAATATAGTTAGTTCGCCACTATGAACTATTATCCAACCACTGTTGGGTAGAAGTGACTGCTTCTTCTACATTGTTGCTAGCACCCACTAGCACATAATCACTACTCCAACTTAACAAGCACACACTTTCTAGAGGCGACTCCTCCACAACTCTATGCAGACCTCAATTTCATTCATTTTCAAACCAGATTTCCAAGACAATATACTCAACAATAGTCAACTCTAATACCAAACCCAAATAACAAGACAACCTCAACAAATAAATAAATTATCTCACCAACATAAATAACTAGTATGCTCTCCAGTCTAGCAAATACTCCACTTTAAAACATACATCAAATCTCCAACAGCATGACCATCCAACAACATAGAAATATAACATCAAATTGCCAATAAGCTACAACCATATAAGCATGCATGGACTCACAAATATTTGCTATAAATAAGAACATACAATAGAATATAAAATATTATGGCACATTTCCATTCACATCAAATCCCTACATACACAAATAATTAGCATGTAGATACAATAGGATCTCTATGCAATTTCTTCCTTTATCATCGATCTGATCTACATAAGGATATTCTGCTTCGGTATTCTATTATAGGCCTCTAATCTACTCACTCCTTTGTCATTTTCACTCATACAAAAGGTATATTTTCTTACCAATATGTGTGGAGCATTTTACCTCTCTATAGAACTCTTACACTCACAATCACTCTAACCAACTAGATCTTAGATCCAAAATGAGATAATTTGTTGGGCGAATTCCTCTTTTGGTCTAAGTCAATAGGTATGCAACTTTGAAAAATCCATCCATAATCATCAGTACTTGTGCATTAAAGGAATTCAGACCTAATGGACGACTTATTCAACCAATTTTGACCTTACCCAATTAATTTTGAAGCTTATAGGAATTACTATGTCAAATTTCTCTTGATGTGCACGAGGAATATAGAAAAAACTTGCGTAAGCCCACAACTGCAGGGACTAAACTAGAAAATATTGACTACAACCACACCCTTCACACCATCATCCCAGTGGCTAGAGACCTACAACCACACTAATGAAACTCTCTCCCAATAACTATGGCAGGGAATAAGGGAAAAAAAAAATATCTGCTCAGAGATGCCTCTAGTTTCTAGCACACCTTCAACACCTGTACACACCTCCAGACCTCTGCCAAGATATGTGATACTGCTACAAGTAGGCTAATTCATTAGACAAGTGCTACCACCAAGTTGACCTAGATGACAATAAGTTAAGAGTTTACATTAATTCCAACGTCCTTTACTCTTCCTTAGACCTCTGCACATGTTGCAACACCCCTGCAAAACTCTATAACACATCAGTAACATCATCATAAGGCTAAACACCTATACAACAAGCCATGAACATGAAGACCTAGACTCCTCGACATAGATCAATGGCATCATCTAGATCATCATAAGGTTGACATTAATGCATTATATATACCATCATAACCCATGCATAACCAAACGTCTACAACAAATGCTACCTATAACCAATCAAACATATGCATGACTAAACCCTACAACACATGCTACAAGGTTGACATCAATGCCAACACAAACCGGTTGCAACCATAAAAGCCATAATGCCAACAATCTCCCCCTTTATCACTGATGACAACCACACAATCTCTAGATCTTCAATCTTCTCTTCTCTCCCTCCCCCTTTGACATCAATGGTAAAGGTTCAACACCACACAAGCTCAGGTACTGGAGCATTTGATCTCTACATGGATAGATTGTAATACATATCAACAGGTAACCATGTTTCGCACATGAGCAACAACAAGTAGCAAATCAAGCCAATCAAGAGGTAATCTCCTTTGAGTAACATGTTAAACCAATCTATCTCTAGCAACAACAACAATATTCACATGACACAACCACACATAGCATCAATGAGAAACATCATAATGAACAACAATATGTGGCATCTATGAGAAACATCAATATGCAGCAAATCCACATGAAGAAGAAACCCATATCTTCCACAATAGAAAACACATATTAGTAGATGAATATATTGGAGCAACGCTTCTAGAACAATCACTAACCATCTTTGTTTTCATATCTCCAATCAACAACAACAGTGGCCATCATCAACCTCTTTACCCATGTAATGAGGTTAAGAACTCCAACAGTCATAACATAGCATGAGGCACATCATGAACACCTCTAAGCGGACCATAATGCCAACAATGGATGGCTAAAGTAAACAAGATCATATAAGATGCTCCCCTTGAACACATGGTATCTCCAACAACATCATCTCCAAACTATAGTTAACCACTTTGGCTGCACTCATTGCTTCCTTGCCACAAGAAAGATGCACAACGTGGACAAAGACTCCATATGACCATGTCTAATTGACGTACACCATTGTATATACATGGATATATTAATGACACAAGACCTCATACATTACTATAACATGGCCTCATGACTCTCTTTCCAATCCACTAATTGACCTAAAGATAAAGACAATATAGATACATGGCTTCATGAGAATTTTACATTGTATTATCAGTGAAATAAATTGTTTATATAACATTTCCAATGGACCAATGAACCAAAAGCATAACATGATATGACTAATACAACATCATCAGCCCATACATATGGTTGCAACTAGACTTGATGAAACTCCTCCAAAAACATGCTTATCACCATGAAGACTCAAATCACTAATTACCAGACTCTCAACCAACACAAGATGATGAAACAATAAAAATTACATGGTTGTAATGATGAGCATATAGTAGCCCACACATGGCTGGTCCATGTCTCAAGTTATTCTTTGCATGCCCATGCCACAATGTCTCCAAGATCATAGTAGGGTAGCTGAAAAATAATCAATGAAAATTAAAACAAGACTGAGATAACATGTCTTTCCACTCATAAGCAGCAAATACATCAACTGCAAGAAATATGAGTGAAGAGAAATAGAAATACAAAGAACAAGCCTTGAAACCCTAGAGACTAGCATAACTCCCCTTGAGTAAAATATACCTTATGTTAGTGTGTTGATCCTGCTGATCTGAACATGCATGGAAGTACTGTGTCAAATCTCACTGCTACTGGTACTCATCAGGATGTAAACACTCTCCCTGAGATAATGCAAGTATCATATGTACCTCTGCAGTCAAATAGATCTATCATGCAAGAATGGACCACAATAGGGGTTTATCTCTCCTACTTAGAATCTAATGAAGAATATTCCACCCTTGGTGTTATCGGGAAAACTAGTGTCCATTTAGAGCTACTAGTCCCACTAAGACGGGTAGCTATCTTAGAAACAAACAAATTAAAGTTACTTTTGTTTTCCTTTATGAGAGATAGATGAGAGAGAAGCAGAGAGTACTAGTCTCAGTCTTTCACTTGGCTCCTTGCTTGTTTCCTCCATCCTTTGATAGATCTTTGCCACTCCTTCCTTACTTGTCCTGCTTCAAAGAACACCTGTAGAGTCAAAGCAACATAATACCATCAAAGTATAGAGATCTATAACCATAAAAAATATAGGATCAGATGTATATCAACCATACAAATGCATATATCAATACAAGATTCAGAGACATACAAGAATATGGAGGAAAAATCAAATAGCATTATTGATAGAAGTAGTAGAAGAGAGGATTACAACCCATTGGTCTAACCCAGCACCATCCTCCCAGCATGAAAGCCCTCTTCACCTCATGAAAAGCATAGATCACCCAACAATACAATGTTGCACGGAGAAACCAACAACACTTCCTTACAAAATACAAAATTCTAGCCTTTGGATCTCTAGGATGAGGGATCCATATATAGATGATTGCAGGTGGGTGAGTCAGCTTCTGGGATTTTGATTAGTGTCCTCTCTCTGATAGTTTTTGGTTCCACTTGGAGATTCATGATCTTGTACTCATCCTTGGGCGAATTCAGAGAGGCAAGCATCAAATGGGAAATTTCTAGAAGATTCTTTGGGTTTCCACTTAGCTAACTGCCTCTGCCATATGTTTACTCTCGCTCATCACACCCTACAGAAGGGCTTTCTAGTATGCATCGCACTTTTTTCATGTGGTAGGTAAGATGCATCGCGCCCTTAACACTGAGCAGTCTGTATGGTCCTGTTTTGACCAGTTCTGAGTAGTTTTTCAGGGAGAACTTCTGGGAGATGATGTAATCAGCTGACCTTGCTCCTTTAGAGTATGAAAAAACACTTTTAGGGACTTAGAAGCCCTTGGTTTATGGACACATGTGATTGGGGTTGCAGTGCCCAAATATGTCTATAATAGTTGCCCCCTAAAGCATGAGGTCGTAAATCTTTTGATGTCGGGTGAAATGCTTTATCATGAGGATCCAAGGTTTTTCGAATTGGAAGGTGACCTGTAATAAGATACAATACAGTACATTAATATTCATAATATTTTCATGATTAGGCTGAGGCAGCTTCCCATGCTCGGTTTTATAAATTCATTTTCATGTACATAGGACAGACAATCGTTTGTGTGGCAGACTGATGATTCTAGTAGAGCCATCATCCCTTAGCTTGGATGATTATCTGTGCAGCTATGATGTACATTTGATATCTTTATTTTCCTGAATATATCGCAGCTCGGATGGATGAAACTAGATCTGGGGTCTTCAAAACTCATTCAATCCTTGCCCGAAGTACAAGTCGATCCATGTGAAAAGATGTTCCGATGTCGAACATGGAAAGACATCGCCTGATTACCAGCCAATGATGTAAGCTGTTAACAAACACGAGAGGAATCATTGATAATGATAATGACCCTCAGGGTATTGCAGTACAATTTACGTGGTGTGAATACATGAGTTGATGTTGAATACCACGCAAAATCTTTCGATCGAAGGCCATTGATGTAAACCTGTCGCCGGAAGTGAGAAACTTGCCATTGAGGCATGCAAGCTTCAAAGTACTGAAAGGGTTGTTCCTAAGTCGACTTCTTGGATAATGAGCTGATGTCAACAAGAAGTGACCTGTCGTAGGAGGGCCTTAATGAATCCCACATCTATGACATGGAATAGAGCAAATGATTTTGTGGAGGTGAAAAAAATTTGATGATACAAGGTTTAGGGTGGCAGTCATGAAAGAATGAAGTGCGAAGGTATTGTAGCGGATGAGACATAAGCTGGGTTGGTGAATTCTCTGAGCGACTTCTCTTGAACATATCGACGACACTGA
>APFE031353315.1:56877-83955 GCA_000404065.3 Pinus taeda
CTCAAGAAAAGATAGAAAAGATAGATCAACGCCTTAGAATTCAACCTCTTCGAGGGGGCAACCTCCTTTACGTTACATAAATGAACAATTCTTGGATGATTCAAATGACAAAACCTACTTTCTACATATAGGAGTCTAAGGAGTCACAATATAATCTAGCCGACCAAATAATAATAATATAAAGCCACAAAAATAACAATAGAGGGATTCTATGGGGCACAGCAATAACAATATGGGGGAAATAGGGGCACAACAATATTAATAAGGGGTATAACTACAATAGTAATAGGGTAATCACTAGTATTATAGGGACCCAACAAATCCCATCGTAATCTACTAGCTTGTAGGCTCCTTTTGCTAATACACACTTAACAATATAGGGACTCATCCACAAAGACTAGAATTTACCTGGTCCCAATTTATCGGATTCTTGATCGTAAAGTAAGACCAGGTCACCTTCTGAGAAGACACGGGGTTTGACATTCTTGTCAAATTGCGCCTTAACTCGTCTCTTATGTGCTTCATTAGCCAAGGCAGCATCACGATGGGTTTCATCTAGTTGGATTAATTCCAATAAACGAGCCTCTTCCTCTAAAGTTCTGGGGAGAAGGTCGACTCTGAGCTTAAGAGATGAAATTTCACACTGAACCAGTAAGACCGCTTCTAGGCCATATAGTAGCTGAAAGGGTGTAAATCCGATTGCATTTCTTACCAATCTCTAGTACGCCCACAAGGCCAAGTATAGGATTAGGTGCCAACTCTGTTTATGGACTCCAATCATCCTTTGCAGCATGCGTTTCAGGACTTTGTTGATTGCCTTAACTTGCCCATTAGCTTGCGGATAATACGGAGTAGAGCTGTTGTGGGATAGTCCTAATTTGGCAGCCAATTCAACCATCATGTGATTGTGGAAATGCGATCCATGATCTGTGACTATAGCTTGTGGAACACCGAATCTGGAGACTACATGATTGAAAAA
The DNA here is from genome assembly GCA_000404065.3 of Pinus taeda. Taxonomy (NCBI): domain Eukaryota; kingdom Viridiplantae; phylum Streptophyta; class Pinopsida; order Pinales; family Pinaceae; genus Pinus; species Pinus taeda. The sequence continues at coordinate 57,857 of APFE031353315.1, forward strand.
GAAAAGAGTAGTCGTTTCGCCGCTGTTGTTTAATGTAGGCATCGCCTCGGCCCATTTCGTAAAATAGTCAACTACAACTATGATATACCCATGCCCCTCGGGCGAGGTGGGGTTACATGTCATGAAATCTATGACCCATTTGGCAAATGGCTGAACAACAACTATTAGGTGCAGAGGTGTAGGTGGTATTCTAGTTTTGCGGTCAAAGATTTGAAAAGCATGGCAACTTTTGACTACGGTTATGCAATCCTTGAAAATTTTTGGCCAGAAGTATCCTGCTCGTAAAATCTTTTGTGCCATAGCATAACCAGATTGATGCCCCCAACACGTGCCTGAATGACAATCATTCAGGACTTTTTCGGCCTCCTCATGGGTGAGGCACCTTCGCAGAATTGTATCGATACCACGACTGTAAAGTGTATCACCGATGATCATGTAGTCTTTTGATTGGTATCAAGTACATCGTTGTTCTGAGTGAGAGGTATTAGGCCTATATGTTTGGGTTTGGAGATAGATGATTATATCTCCATACCATGGATCGCTTGACGATATTAGAAACAAATATTCATCCACGATTGTTACTTTGGATGTTGAATCGTTGGACAACGATGGGAAGTCACATAGTAACTTCGCGAAAACTAGACATTTCTTTGATTTGGATTTTACGAATACTAGATCAAACTCTTGCAAAATAGTTATCCATTTTGAATTTTTGCCCCCAAGCAACTGTCGCGACAAGATGTAAGTCATAGGGTTGCAATCAGACAAAATGGTAGTTTTACAAAAGAGGATATAGTGTCAAAATCTCTGTACTGCTTGAACAGCTGGGAGAGCCAGCTTTTCAACAAAGGAGCACTTGCTTTCTATATCATTTAAGTTTTGACTTAAATAATAGATAGGATGTTTGATTCCATTGTCTTCTTGAACTAATACCATTGCAATGGTCGTATCTGCCACAGCTAGATACAAGTTAAAGTATTTTTGACAATTAGGAGCATATATTAATGATGCTTTTAGTAGAGATTCCTTTAGAGCATCAAAGGAAGCTTGTGCAACCTGATCCCAGTTGAAGGGAACTTCTTTTTTCAACAGATGCTTATAACCTTTAGCAAGTTCAGCATAATTTGGAATCAACCTCCTCATAAAGTTTGCTTTCCCTTGGAGTTTCTGAATCTGAATCAAATTTGAAGGTGGAGGCATATCGATGATCGCCTAAACCTTACATGGGTCGAGACGAATCCCGTCCTTTGAAACCACAAAGCGAAGTAAACGACCAGAACCGACACAAAACACACATTTGTCCGGATTGAGTCATATATTGTAGTGTTGACAACATAGAAATATAGCTCTCAAATGATGCAGATGATCCATCCACTTTTGTGAATGAGCTGGAAGATCATCGAGATATGGTTGAACGATGTTCTTGATTTCATGGAAGGCATAATTCATAGCCCTCTAAAAAGTTGCCCCTGCGTTCTTTAAATTGAAAGGTAATTTGCGGTACGCGAATGTGCCCCATGGACAAATAAATGTAGTCTTTGACTGGTCCTGTGGGTAGATATTTATTTGATTATACTTGGAAAATCCATCCATAAATGAAAAGATTTTGCATCCGGCGCATTCATCAATTATCTGGTCGATGAAGGGGGTAGGGTAGTTGTCCTTTGGACAAGCTTGGTTTACATCCCTGTAATCGATGCACACTCTAATCGTTCCTTGCTTTTTCATCACAGGAAAAATATTCAATACCCAATCAGTTAGAGGAACTGGGTAAATGAAACCAGCATGTAAAAGTTTTTCAACTTCTGCCTTAATGGCAGCGACTTTCTTCGAGTGCACCTGCCAAAGCCGTCGTCTTACTAGTTTGACATCTGGGTACATCTTGATTTCGTGTTCAACTATTGTCAAGTCAGTGCCTAGCATTTCTTCATATGACCATGCAAAGACATCTATGAATTCATGAAAGAGAGCATAATATACTTCTAGTTTTGATGAAGAACAAGATTTCCCGACATGAATATTCTCTACAACATTTGGTTTGGTCGAGATATTTATGGCGATAGTTTCTTCAATATTGGACAGATTTCGCTTGAAGTCCACCGTATTTATAGTATTTGATAGAAAATCAAAAACTGAAGGATGATTAAGGTCGCTGGAACAATCTTCGTTGTAATCTAGAAGATGGGAACAATGGTGGTAATCTTCCCATGGTGCCTCTCCTATCATCATTGAATGAACAATTCCTTCATTTGTAGAATGTACATGCGACCAAGGATCTGAAGAGGTACCATATTCGTTAGACATATCTATCCAAACACTCGATGAGCATTGATTTGGGTTTGCCGCCCAGGCCGAGAACATTGATTGCTACAATATTTCTATTGGGCTTGGAGGCAACACCTGGTGATGATCCATGCTATCATCATGTTCGGAAATGCTTTGAATAGAAAAATACCATATTGCAGGTTCCCATTGTGGCCACTTCCGCCAGATTGTTTGGAGGTGGTAGGGAAAAAGTACCCATCAATGTAGGGTCTTTTAGGAGGCCTACTCCAATATTTTGAAGCGATTGAGATCTTCCATGGATCATTGGGATGCTTCCCGTAACTTGTGAACTGTTGGGGAGAAAGGTTTGTTGGTCGATGATTGTAATTCCTCCTTGGAAAGGAAAGGCAATCTTTCTGAAGTATGTTGACACAACAACAACCATAGCATAAATCCAGGGCCTTCCTAGTAGGATGTTGTAATCGAGGTTTCCATCGATAACTTCAACATCAATTTCCACTATTTTTCCCCCTAGTTCAACTTGCAAGTTACTTAAAATCCCGTACGGGGTGTATGTTCATCCATCGAATGCTTTTAATGTCATTGATGATCTTGACAAGGGTGGTGATCCTAAAGTTTTCTAGCAACTCATTGACATAATGCAGGTAGATACCCCCTCATCAATAATTGTTCGATGAACAGTTTTGCTGAGGGATTTCACTTGAATGAGGAAAGCGAGTTGAGCTAGTAACTGAGGTTCATATCCTTTATGATTAAAGGCCACAAGATTAGAATCCGCTAGGTCAATCCCAACTATCACTGATAATAGAGCCTGCTTTTGGGAGGGGAAATTTTGCAGTACTTCAAGTGTCGACATAGCGGACGGCAATTGGGCCAGGTCCTCTACTATATTATAATTCTGTGCTGCTCTGGCATGAGGATTAAATGTCGATTTGTGTACTACTCCCTTTGGCGGCTTTAAAGTTAACTCATGAATGATGGGTGGCACAACTTCGGTCGAAGTTGTTGTCGAACTACTAGGTTGATCAGTAGCCTTGTTGTTCGACAACTGTGGATTACCATAATCTTTATTACTTGTCGATATCAAAGAATCATTTTGCTATTTCGAAATGGACAACATAAGCACTTGGGATGGGAAGCATTGTCGCTAGCAACCAAATTGGTTTCTAGGTTTGGAAACAGATCAGTCAATACCGCTGAGGTTTTTGAGTTCTTGAAGAGTTTCTTAATCTCAACTTTATGCAGATAGTCTCTCATCCAATGATCCTCATCGCATATAAAGCATGGATGACTGGGTTTCTTTTGCCCAGAAGGGTTTGCAGAAGATTTTTCAGGAGACGAATCATCTTGTTTCTTCTTTTTGCTTTTCCCTTTCTTCTTGCCCCTTGGTTGCTTCGGTTCTTTTCCTTTGTTGGTCGATATGGCATTAACCTTCGAGGCAAGAAGTTCTTTATTTGCATTTTGACCAGAAACCGTATGGGCTTTCTTAGATGTAGCCTTTGTGGTTTTCGTGTTGGTTGTAGCTATCACGCCATCGCCAACATGAGAGTGGTTTTTTGATTTTGGAGGAGGAGGAACAGAAAACTCTAGTCTAGGAGCATCAAGGATTTTGTCATAGAGCATGCCAGACTGAGTATAGATCAAGTCTAGATATTGTGCATGAGAAATGACTTGCTCTTCTTTGACAACCCCCCCCTTAGCCACATCTTCTATAATAGAAGGTAACAATGACTTAATAAACCATTCAGCTAGCAGTTGATCAGGAACATATATTTTACCCATTCTATGACAACATCGCCACTCATGAATATGATCATATATGTGAGTGGCTGTCGTCTACTTGAAATTGGTAAGAAGATTTGTTCCTATTTCATACCTTATTAGTAACTGAAAATGGTTTAAAAAGGTGGTGGCAAGGGCATTGAAGTTATCAAATGAAGCTCTAGGCAATTCGATGTACCATTTTGTTGCCGGACCAGTGAACGTTCGCTGAAAAAGGCGAAGCCTAATCGAATCATCATTGAGAGTGTTGGACGAACACCACAGATGAAAGGTCATCACATGATTTGATGGATCTTCACCTGAATTTCCATTGAATTTAGGAATATATGACAGAAGTTTATGAGGAATCGCCGACGACCAAGGGGCGTAAGCAATTGGATCATTTATTAGCCGATTTATATCTGGTAATTCTAAAGTCGTAATGAAAGGTAACTGTTGATTCAGGTTTGGCAAAGCATACCCAGGATAAGATGGGATTGCCTGAGCAGTGGGTCTTTGCATACCAGCATAATGTATTTGATGCTAATAAATTTGATAAGGTTGATGGGAATAACCATTATGATATTATTGATGGTGACCGTTTTGAATGTACGACTGCCCATGACCCGCAAAGCTTTGTTGCTCAGGTCCTCGGTAAGCTTGTTGGAATTGTGGTTGTTGGTATTGCACCAGCCATGGTTGTGAAGCCATTTGTTGTTGTCCAATACTGGATGTTTGACCAAGATGAGGGGTAATAGTACCTGTTTGAGCCTGAGTCGCTCCAGTTAAGGAGCCACTAATCAACGATTGTGGTTGTGTCATGAAGACAAGAGGTTGTTGTATTACGACCTGAGACACTTGAGGTTGACATACAACAGGCAACACTTGTACTTGCCACACCGTCACAATAGCCGGTGTAGTGGGGATATTTGACATGGGTGGATTTGGTTGCATTGAATATACAACTCTTGGCTGTTGAGGTAGTATTGGCACCCAACCACTGGATGCGATTCCAGCTTGACCCGAATTCTATTGTGAACTCTCATATGGTTGTTCTCCCAGAGGGAACAATGAAAGGGCATACTGCCCCCCATATTGCGGAAATCCATTGTTCATAGGAAAGAATGGCCTCTGAAGACTGGACTGCCCAAATTGATACTGTTGCGAAGGATCAATTTGCTAAGACTCAACATAATAAATTCCAGATATTATTCTGGACGAACAAACGGGAACAGAACATACTGTCGAAACAGTCCCTGGGTGGACTTCATCTAGTAGTTGAGAGCTATTTGGGACAGATGGTATACCAACGAACATGGTCGGAGTGGCAGCAGGAGGATTTGGTACTGCTATGTCAGATGACACAATCCTAGATGTCTATGGTTGTTCAGACATATCGAGTCTATCCAAAAGACTTCGTAGCGATTCTACAGGAACTTGCAATGAAGGATGACTAACTTATGTCGTAGAAGGATATAGGTGGATCCTAGTTCCAAAATGCAATGGAGTACTGGATGGAAGATCCTCCGTAATCTCTTCTATAGTAATCAATCTAGGTGGAAGAGGTAGACCGTCAGGTCCATAAAATATTTTTGGTGCCGAAGAAGGTGTATACTCTGTAGTGACAGATGTTGGAGGGGTGACACCTTCCGAATCAGCCCTAGATGGAGCTAGTCCGGGAATAGAAGTGTTTACCGTTACACTAGGATCAGTTCTAGTGTCCTCTTGTAACTATGGAACTTCTTCTGTAGAGGCAGGGATACCAGAAATAGTTGGAGTAACTGGAGTCTCTGAGGATGTTGAAACACAAGTTTCAAGCAAACCAGGAGACTTTGACCTAGTTAAATGAGATCGCTTGGCCCGGAATGGTTTGGTTTCTGGAGTCAAAGACGGTTGACTTGTTAGTCTCTGTGAACAACGGGGTTTCGATTGAATTTCTTCCATGATTGCGGATTACTTGACCAACTCAAAATAAGAAGGGGAAAATGTTGTTCCGAATTAAATGAATTTTAGGATGCTTTGACACAACTTTCTTTTTCAATTTTTAAGAGTCGAAAAAAAGATAAAGATGACTCTAGTTGCCTTCAATTTTTAATGAGTCCGAAGTGACAAGTGCTCAGATGGACCTTTTCTTTTAAGGAGTCTGAAAAGGAACAAAAGTGACTACTCTGGAAATCTAGACAGAGGGATTATCAAAATAATTGCAAAACTATAGAATACTTTTTACAGTATGGCAGTCAATCTTTCCGAATGCTGTGTTCAGTGCATTGCGATCAATAGGGCGGCAAACACAGCTTCCTAAGGATAAATGATATAGCCTATTGTGGTATCCCAATATATACTCAACGGTACGTGGGAGCACAAGTCCGTACTGGCACTTGTCGTCTCAAAGAGGAGGAATCAACCAACCTACGATGAAAGCGATAGTTACTAGGCTTTATGATGCCAGAATACGTCTCTAGCCTAGACTTCTAAATGTTGTGCATTAGGTTCCAAAGCGTTTTTATGTTCATTGAGATTTATTTTACAGCTGATCTTTCTTAAGAAGTTTGCCTTTAAGGTTCACCATGTGATGTAGATATACAATTCTTAAATATGCAATCTAAGATGATAAACAATCGTTTACTTTCTTTTTGCAATGAAAATCCTAGCTACTAAGGGAAGAGAAGTAAAATCCTTTCAACATAAAGCAGAGAGAATACACTAAGATGCACTGTCCTAAGTCAACTTCCACAACTAGTCTAAATGCAAATGCACATGCATGTATTTGTTTTTTCACTTTCTTAATGTGTGAATGACAAAAAGAATGCTAAGTACAGATCTGAACTATTTTTCTTTCAAAGCGAGAGTACTAACAATTTTGTTTTCAAAAAATGGAAGGAAGACTAAGACGACACTTTGCGATTTTGAATTGAAACTACTTTTGACACTTGAAATACTATTAATTCAAATCAAACACAAGAGCAAAAGTGTAATCGACTATCAAAAAGAGGAGGATTCTTTTCTTTGACTGAAAACGACACTTGCGACACTTTCAAATCAAAAGATGACAGTTCGATTAAGCTACCGTTTGCAAAGGAGAATTGTAAATGGTGAATAATACATAAAAACATTCACAATTATTTATACAATGGAGGCTGAATAATGCAAAGGAAGGGAGTTTCAACAGTGGTATACTGATCGCAGACAACAAAACTACTGAATAAAGCTGAAGACAATGAAGAAAAATCCAAAATCTGGAGTCAGAAATAGTCTTATGTAATCACCGCACCTGTAACACAAGGAAATAGGGATGCATCTCACCTACAACACATGGGAGGTGTGATGCATCTAGACTGCCAATGAGAGACAGTGCGATGGTCTAGGAACGATACTGAGCTTGGTTTTTGCTCACAGTTTGCAGCTAAGTTCAGGGGTTTAGGTTGATCTAATGATAGGTAGTAAACATGAAGTATAGGGGCTGATCTAATGAGGTTACTTGAGCTACCACCAGGGCACTTAGGATGTTTGCAAGTCAGTTATTCATTTTATAAATAAAACCTAGAGATGGACTGAAGCAGCATTGATCTACTTTACACTTTCATAGCAAATGCAGTTCGAAGGCTAGATGGCTTAACTTCAGGCTCCATCTGTAGTTTATAAAGCAAACAAATAGAAATAAGCAAACAAGCTATTTTTCCTCCCCAGTGGAGTAGCCATTTTGTTATCGGGAAAACTAGTGTCCATTCAGAGCTACTAGTCCCACTAAGACGGGTAGCTATCTTAGAAACAAAGAAATTAAAGTTACTTTTGTTTTCCTTTATGAGAGATAGATGAGAGAGAACTAGAGAGTACCAACCTCAGTCTTTCGCTTGGCTCCTTGCTTGCTTCCTCCCTCCTTTGACAGAGCTTCACCACTCCTTCCTTACTTGTCCTGCTTCAAAGAACCCATGTAGAGTCAAAGAAGCATAATACCATCAAAGCATAGAGATCTATAACCATAAACAATATAGAATCAGATGTATATTAACCATACAAATTCATATATCAATACAAGATTCAGAGACATACAAGAATATGGAGGAAAACTCAAATAGCTTTATTGAAAGAAGTAGTAGAAGAGAGGATTACAACCCATTGGTTTGACCCAGTACCATCCTCTCAGCATGAAAGCCCTCTTCACCTCATGAAAAGCTTAGATCACCCAACAATACAATGTTGCACAAAGAAACCAACAACACTTCCTTTCAAAATACAAAATTCCAGCCTTTGCATCTCTATGATGAGGGATCCATATATAGATGATTGTAGGTGGGTGAGTCAACTTTTGGGATTTTTATTAGTGTCCTCTCTCTAATAGTTCTTGGTTCCACTTGGAGATTCATGATCTCTTACTCATCCCTGGGTGAATTCAGATAGGCAAGTGCCAAATGGGCAGTTTCTAGAAGATTCTCTGGGTTTCCACCTAGATAACTACCTCTACCATTTGTTTGATCTCACTCATCGCACCCTACAAAAGGGATTTCTAGTATGCATCACACTTTTTGCATGTGGCAGGTGAGATGCATCGCACCCTTAGCCCTGAGCAGTTTGTATGGTCCTGTTTTGACTAGTTCTGAGTAGTTTTTCAAGGAGAACTTCTGAGATGATGTAATCAGCTGACCTTGCTCCTTTAGGGTATGAAACAACACTTTTAGGGACTTAGAAGCCCTTGGTTTATGGACACATGCGATTGGGGTCGCAGTGCCCAAATATCTCTATAACACTTGGTCTCTTCTTTCTGCTTACTCTTCCCTTGAACACATACACATTATCTGGAATCTTGACTCCTTTGGAAATCAATCTCTTTGACCCTTATTTCTAGATGAAACAACCTTTTGAGTTAAATATCACTTCCTTTCCTCCATCAACCATCTCTCTCATGCTCAGAATATTGTACTTTAGGCCTTCAATGAGACACACATCATCTACATTGGTCCTCTTTTCACCAAGATTGGGTTTACTGTTCCCAACATTCTTACTAGTACATTACCTTAAAAAGAAACATGTCTAGTCTTGGTTCTCTTCAGAAATTAGAATATGCTCTTATCTCCTGACATATGGTGCGATCATCCACTATAAATGTACCACTTTTCATCCTCATCACACGAGAAAAGAGTAATACCAAACTTTCCTAGATTCTCCTCCTTCTTCTTCCACATGGTTCTTGACTTGTTCCTTGGTTGAGAATTCTCCTTTATATGCTAATTTTGACTAGATGGCATGAAGGATTTAGGCATATTACAATATTTGGCCATGTGCCCAAAATTGTGAAAGACATAACATTCTGTATGACCAAGATATGAAGCCAAAGGATCTAATATTTTTATTCTCATTCCGGATCTCCATCTCCTCATGCTAGATCTCAAATCAATGGCCTTGTGGCCAAACAGGTTACAAGAAAAATAATAACCATTAAATGAACTTGTATACTAGAAGGTGGGTCCTCTTCTTGATGTCCAATCTGTTGCATAGATGTGTACATTCTTCTCTTACATGCAGCTGCCACATGTCCAAAATTGTGACAATTGAAGCACTCAACCTCATCCATCAAGGGGGAAAATGAGTTTTAATACCTCCTCTCGAATTTGTTACTCCACTCTAGGAGTGAATGATCTTCTAAATGTCAATGATCCTCTTGGTTGTATTCTTGCATGATGCTGGTGGATCTGCTGCCTCTTTCCTTTATTATTGTCATTGCTAAGTACATTTTTCGCTACAGACTTCTTTGTTTCTGTTTTGTTGTTCTTTCCTACATGTGTACTTGAATCTCCCTTTTGAAAACCGAGCCTAGATTTATCCAATGGCAATCTTTGATTTTAAAGAAAATTGTCCAAGGTTATGGTTCTCTTTACTTACTTTAGTTGTTGGTCTTTTTCTTCAAGCTGCTTTCTCAATTTGACAATTACAACTTCAAGTGTTTCAACAGAGTCCTTTTTCTATTTTTTTTTTCTTTTTTCACATGACTTCATTTCTTTTCAATTCTATGAACCAGTCCTCAAAGTAGTGATATCCTCCTTAATATTCTTCTATTTTTCATCACATATCTACAATATCTTATCATGCTCCCAACATGCATTTGTTATTCTACCAACTTCACTAGAAAGTTCTTCAATGACATCCATGGTAGATTCATATTCATCCTTAAGGAGCATAAAAATATGACGATAATCATCTTGACTACACCATATCTAAGTTGTTATCATCATAGCTATACATAACTTAAAATCAAATCATTATGGCTTATACCTTCAAATTTGTTGTCCTTCTGCATAACTAGTTCAACTTGAGCTTCTTCCTTCCTGGATCTCTTCTTCTTCTTCTTCTTCTTCGTTTTGTTGCTCTTATCCACTTATTCATCATTGTTGTTGTTGCTAACTCCATATAACATATGCAGTCTATCCTACGTATCCTTAGCAGATTTCAAATCTACTATTTTGTTAATATCTGCAGTATGGAGATTCTCACAAATAATGCCCATTACTTGACAATCATTTTACATCACACTTGTTGGCATGGAATTCTCCACACATCCTTCAAAAACACATCTCCAAATGTAAACACCGCAAGCTTCCAATGGAGTTTTGACTTTAAATTCCCGTACCTTAATTTTGTAGTAGTTAGAACAAATACTCCTTCATGATTCATCCTAAAATTTTTACAAAATTTTCACCAAAACTAACTAGATCTACTCTCCAGCGATCAAGTTGCAACCTAGAGCCCCGCTCTAATACCAATTGTTAGAAACCTTGAGCACTACTGAGAGGGAGGGAGGGGGGGATGAATTTGTAGTGTGTCCTATGATATATTTTTTTACCAATTTTAACTTCAACTGATTCATTCATTAACTCACCATCAACACATTAGTAGATCAACACATAAACATATAAACATGTGAGTAGCTAAACCAAGACAATAATAAGAGAAACAATGCACAAAACAACAATAATACACACGAGACATAAGGATATCTAGTGGAAACCCCTCTGGGAGAAAAACCACCCTTATTGTTGTTGTGTTGCTCTGAATATTCTATAATGTGTAAAGCAAACGATGTATTTTACATAGATCTTTAGCACCCACCAACTAGGAGACTCGACCTCAAACAAAGTTTATCAACAACCACTAGCTAAGAGACTCGATTCTAAAATACATTTAGTTCACCATGATGAAATATTATCCAACTACCACTGGGCATAAGTAACCATTTTTTCTACACTTCGACTAACACCCACTATCATGGAATCACTTCTCCAACTTAGCAAGCACCCACTTGCCAGAGGCCACTCCTCCACAACTCTATGCATACCTCATTTTCATTCAATTTAAAATTGGATCATCAAGAAACTGTGCTCAACAAGATTTAGCTCTGTTATCAAACCCCAATAGTAAGATAGTCTCAACAAATAAATATATCATCTCACCAACATAAACAACTAGTGTGCTCTTCACTTGAGAAAATACTCCACTGCAAAACATACATCAAATGTCAAACTACATGACCATCCAGTAGCATATCAATGTAAAATCATACCCTCAATAAGCTACAATTGTATAAGCATGCAAGGCCTCACAAATATCTTCTACAAACAACAACATATAATATATTGTGGCACATTGCAATTCACGTCAACTCTCTGCATGCACAAACAATCAACATGTAGACACAATAGGTTCTTTATGAAATTTCTTCCTATGCCATCAATATGATATGCATAATGATATTTTTCTTTAGTTCTCTGCTACAAGCCTTTGATTTGCTCACTTCTCTACCATTTGCACTAATACACAAGGTATCTTTGCTCACCAATATGCCTAGAGAATTGTTCTTCTTTGCATACCTCTTACACTCACAATCTAACTAAGTATATCTTAGATCCAAAATGATATATCTATATCTATATCTAAATCTTATCTATATCTACTATATATATCTATATATATAAATGTTTGGTGAATTTCTCTTTTGGTCTGAGTTCATAGGTGCACATATTTGATGAAATGCATTCACAATCATCACTACTTGCGCATTAAAGTCTCTCACACCCAATGGAGGACTTATTCAACCAATTTTTTCCTTACCCAGTTAATTTCAAATCTTCTAAGAATTACCATGCCAACTTTCTCTTGATATGTGCGAGGATTGAGGAGAAAAATCTCTTAGGCCCATAATCGCAAGGACTAAAATAAAAAATCTCAGCTACAACCACACCCTTCTAACTATAATCCCTATGGTTGGAGACCTACAACCACACTAAGGACACTCTCTCCTAGTGGCTTTGGTAGGGGATACAGGAAAATAGAAAATCATTGCTCAAAATCACCTCCAGCTTCTAACACACCTTCTTCAAAACTTATACACACCTCTAGACCTCTGGCAAGATCTATGATACTTTTGCAACTAGGCTAATTCATTAGACAAGTTCCACCACCAAGTTGGCCTAGATTCCAACAAGTCAAGAGTTGACATTAGTTCCATCAAGTCCTCTACTCTTCCTCTGACATCTGCACAAGTTGCAACACCACTGCATGAATCTAAGCACAACAGTAACATTACCATAAGGCCAAACACCTCTACAACAAGTCATGAACATGAAGACCTAGACTCCTCAACATAGATCAATGCCATCATCTAGACCATCATAAGGTTGACATCAATGCATCATCTAACCATCATAACCCATGCATAACCAAACATCTGCAACACATGGTACTTGAAACCAATTGAGCATATCCATGACTAAAAATTTGCAACACATGCTACAAGGTTGACATCAATGCCAACAAAAACCAACTACAACCATAAAAGCCATAATGGCAACAAAACATAGGATATTTCCAAGATAAGGAAGTATTGTTCTATAAATTATGGGTATTCTCCTTCATTTACTGCCTTGTATTTTTTGACCTCATCAGCATAAATATCCCATTAAAAAAAATCTTTATTTTCTTCCTTCTTCCTTTCAACAACCATTTTCCAAAAGATGTAACAATTATTCAAAATAAACAAAAATTTGCATCCTTACAAAGAAAAAGTTAAATTTAGTCTACCAGATAAATTACACTTACTTGTGATGCCATATAATTTTAGCATTGGATTGTATGATTATTTTAAAAATTAAACCTAAATAACAAACTAATAAAACAATTCAAGAAAAGTAAAAACAATTCACACAAAATGAAATAACTCATAAAATGAACCTAATCATATGTGCTCCTCAACACAGGTATCTTGTGTCCATAATCAATCCCATGTAATGTGCGCTCAACCCAAGCATCTATAATAAATCCCATGGCTTCTGTTCTGTTGTATACAGGTTATGTATTACACGGTCTTGCATCCATCCTTTGGCCTAGGTTTTTTGGCAAAGGACTCAATAAATCCATGATTGGATATTGATTTCTAAGGACTTGATCATAGTGAAAGGTTGGTGATTCATAAGGGTGCTATGACCGATGGGAGCACAAAAGAACTCAAGCTACACATAAATAAGAAACTCAACACAAGAATTGCAAATTGACATATTAACATAACAATATCCAAGTAAGTTATTGATAGTCAACTAAATATACCTTATTCTCCATCTGGATAACAAAATCTGACCACTTTTTTTCTTGTATCATATTGAATTCCAATTGTGATGGATAATGGCCATATTGTTGCTCCTGTCAAAACATGGCATATGGGCAAGTTAAAGCAATTAATATCCAATAATTTACTTTTTTGTACAAAAAAAAACATAATTTTATATATTAAATATAATTACAAATTTGCATGCTAAGGCTTCTAAAACGGTTTGGCCACTGTGATGTGTGGCATAATATTTTTGCAAGCCTGGCCTTTGAGACCTTGTCCTAAAACATACGCTAATTCAATTTAATTATGCACTAGTAAAATATAAAAATCATTTAATGAATTTGAAATAATCTCTTGACCAAATTTAAATACCTATATGCTCTCCTCGCCAGACTTCCTTTGTGCATCTTCTCTATCATATGCTTTCATGAGCTCTTTCCATACTTTCATGCTTACATCAATTGGCCTTCTTTTGGCCCTTAGTTTAGGAGGAATTTGTTTTATCATTTTCGTTTGGTTGCAACAAAATATCTTTTAGTTTTGATTCATTTGTTTTTTTACTTGCTTTACTGACCAACCTATCCCAAATTCAGTCTACATGTCATGGATGACTGTCTTTTGAAGGTGCATGTGTATCTTCTATAATGGAAGATGTAGTTTCTCCTTGAAGCGTTAAAGGCATGATTCCTTCAACCTATGATTGAACACTTTCCTGGCATTTGTCATTTCCCCCCCCAGAGACAACATCATATTCTACCTCAGTTTCGTATGTGCCAATGTAAGACAGATAAGTATTGGTACTAGTGGTGGAATAAATATGTTTCTTGAGAGTGGATAAGACATTGCACATATTTGTTCCTTGTTCCACGTCATTAGAGGCTATTGTGAATGATTTTTTCCTAGATATTTTTCTTGATCTAGGAGTTGATGGAGAATCAATCGATTCCCTTTTGTTATTTCTTAGAGAAAAACCTAGTTTTGGAAAAAAATATAAGGTAACCTCAAACTGCTTTGAGGTTGAAAAGTTGGCCCTTTCAACCTGGAGAGGGATCTCTCCCTAAAACTTAGCTACCCAAGGTCACAATGGTAGAGGGTTTGCAATAAGTCCTATGGTCATATTTATTTAAGAAAAAATGAGATTGTTTGGACTGTAGGAAAAGTTCAGCATTAGGCTTGGAGTCTGGCCCGATCAAGCTTATATAATCACAAGTTCAGTGAGAAAACATCACAAAATTGAATAGTGACAATTCCTTTGACTATTTTCAGGAAATTTGGAGGATAATGGAGGAAAACAATGTGATATATATGTGAAAAAACAAGTATTTAAAATATATGAAATATAAGGAAAATGGATCACAACAATATGAATTCCAATTTCTAACCACTTAGCATTCAAACATTGAAGAAAACATTAAACCAAGAAACAAACAGGGAATTGTAACACAGGAAATTCTGCAAACTGCTCACATAGACTATTTTATTATAATCTGATCACTCAGTACATAAAATGGCTACTTTTAAATAAGTTCCAACCATTTTTCCTTCTTTAGAAACTATTTAAATAGAGAGTACAATAGATAAAACAAGTAAATTCTAGCTTATCTTTAATTACAATTTGCTAAAAATAAAAGAGATAAAGCATATCTCTCAAATACATGCATAAAGAAAAATTCCCAATCCCATATGCATCTAAATATCATGTTTTTGTTGGAGTCGTGTCTAGAGAGAAGGATCAACAAGTCGAATTTGATGAGGTGGCATCCAAATCAATAACTGTCCATGAGCTTTTTCCTCACGAACTCCTGAAATATAGGGTCTAGTGATCCCTTCAAAAATCCAACACCGGGGTAACTATTAAAAAAAAAAGAGAGGTTTTTTTAAATGTTTATGTTACAGACAAAAGCCTCTTTCATTTTTAAAAAATATGATCTCATTTGTTCGGGATATAATTTTGAAAATAGTTACTTAAAACAGGATTGCAAAATCCTTAAAAATATCCTTCAAATATCCCTTCGAATATTTCAAATTGTAACACTTGTTAGAAAAAAGAGAGGTTTTTTTAAATGGTTTCATTTCGGATAAAAAACCCCTTTCAGTTTTGAAAATTTTGTTCGCATTTGTTTGGAAACTATGCCCGAATTTACTATTTTGTACAAGAGAAATAGTCTAAAAAATAGAGATTTTGTCAAGTAAAAACATATATGCTTTGGCACATTTTCTCTTTGACTGCTAAGCTTGTGTCATAACTTTCATTGCCTAGAACATAGACAATATAGATGGGAGTGGGATTTGATTACAAGAATGTGGGATAACAATTTTTTTACTTCGGCTGATAAAATAATACAAATGATTAACTCTGCACAACTTTTAACTCATGGTAATATAAGTATTTCCACCATCCGCAAACACTTGAGATTAAACATGTTATTCCATCAGCGCATTTCTTTGGTCATGAAAAATTTTTAATTTTGCATTTGGTGCTGATTTTCCAGCTGTCGAATTTTAATGCATTGTTTTCATAAATTCGCACTGCTACTTTGGTTGACAGAGTAATTTTAAATTTTCAAAACTGCAATAATGTTGGCACTGTCGTTGTCATCACTTTAACCCTGTTTATTACAAATTTGCACTGACACTCCCGTTGTTAGCGTTATTAATTTTTTTTAGACAAAACAATGTGATAACAATTGGCTTCATGGCGATGCTGTCTATCATGGATGGAAACAAGAACCCCATAGACCATAGGCTTAATTCATTGGGATGATCCCAACTCAACAACTACAACTTGCAACCTGAACTTATTTTATAACTGAAAACCATACATTGCTTACTGCAAATTGAAGACTGAAATTGAAAAATTCATTGTTGAAAAAACAAATTGAATTTCATGCTTGCCCCAACAAGCTTATTGCACACAATCCTACTTTAACATGCTAAATAACTTTCGGATCAAGTAACACAAAAATTCCAATATATCCAATCAAGTAGTTACTCGAATAACATAACTCCTTGACTATGTTTCAACAAAAATACTGGAAAATATAACAACAATGACAACCAATAATGGAACTGGTTTTCACAGTAAAAATATGATTCAGAACATAGTTTGAAAAATTCCTCCATATAAAAAACTACAGGATCTCTGAAATGATAAAAACCACCTCTTTTCTGATGATCTAATTGTTCCTTTTGCTTCAGCTGTGAACTTTCAAGATCATCATAAATTCATAATATTTTCCATTCTCAAAAGCAAGGGGAAACAATATAACTTTTTGCTTCTGTTGGAATGAAACTTCAAAAGAAAGATCCCGAAATGTAAAAAATCTGAGTTAAATTCTAATCTTCTAAAGTTTCAATCCCAATTTCAATGTCATTGGCCAACTCTTCTAAAAAATAAATTTTATCTTTCGAGCTAAATTTGCATGACTTTAAATAAGAAGACAAAAATGAATAAAATGTTTCCTCTACTTCATCATCAGTGTACATATTATTCCATTCTTTAAAACCTTGAATGGAAACAGGGTTTGCTAGAAACTTTGTTTTCTCCATCCATGTTTCCAAAAGGATAAGCCAAAAAGCTAAAAACGATCTTATAGATTCTGTAGGCAAACCTTCACCCCAACTTTTGCACTTTCCTTGGAATGATTCATAGAAAAGCCTGATAAAGACATCTTCATATTTGACTCTATGAAGATCAGTAATGTCACGAAAATATATGTTTCAAATTCAAGATCAAATCCTCTCCACTAAATTTTGGATTGTTCCTCAAAAAATATTCATCATTGGGTAAAGGATTAGGGAAACCACACATTTTTGAAAATTCCAAACATGCATACCTTGAAATGATTATAGCAACATCTAAGTCCTTCATTAGTGTAGTGGAGTCACCAATGAATTATTTGAGCTACAAATCCTTTTAAGAGTGGAGTCACCATGAATGCTTTGAACCTCTAGATTCCTTTCAAAATGGCATTGCCAAAGAAAAATCTTGTAGCCAAACTAATATTCAAATCCTTGTTTTCTCCTAGAGATATGATTTTAAATAATCAAGTTGTTTGGGGAGATTGTATCTTTCATTCCCCAACAACAATGGTAAAATTTTATTTCTTAGAGAAATCCTGGATGTGAGAAAAGCTCTAAGGTAGCCTCAAACCACTTTGAGGTTGAAAAGTTAGCCCTTTCAACTTGGAGAGGGATATCTCCCTAAAATTCAGCTACCCAAGATCATAGTGGTAGAGGGTTCACAATAATTCCTATGGCCAAAACCGCTTTGAGGTTGAAAAGTTGCCCCTTTCAACTTGGAGAGGGATCTAACCTAAAATCTTAGCTACCAAAGGTCACAGTGGTAGATGGTTTGCAATAAGTCCTATGGCCAGATTTATTTAAGAGAAACTGAGATTGGTTGGATTGTAGGAAAATTTCACCATTGTGCATGGAGTCTAACCCAATCATACTTATATAATCATAGGTTTAGTGACCAAACATCACAAAAACAAGATAGTGACAATTCCTTTAACAATTTTTAGGAAATTTGGAGGATATTGGAGGAAAACAGTGTGATGTATATGTGAAAAAACAGGTATTTAAAATATATAAAACATAAGGAAAATGGAGCACAACAATATGAATTCCAATTTCTAACCACTTAGCATTCAGACATTGAAGAAAATATTAAACCAAGAAATAAATAGGGAATTGTAACATAGGAATTTCTGCAAACTGCTCACATAGATTGTTTTATTATAATCTGATAAAAAAACTTCTCTCAAATAAGTTCCAACCCCTTTTCCTTCTTTAGAATCTGTTTATATAAAGAGTACAATAGATAAAACAAGTTTCTAGCTTATCCTTAATTACAATATGCTAAAAATAAAAGAGATAAAGCGTATCTATGAAATACATGCATATAGAAAACTATCTAATCCTATATGCATCTAAAGGTCATGTTTTTTCTGGAGTCATGGCTAGATATAAGGATCAGCAAGTCGAATTTGATGAGGTGGCATCCAAGTTAACAACTATCCATGAGCTTTTTCCTCACGAATTCTAGAAAAATAGGGTCCAGTGATCCATTGAAAGATTCAAAACTGTGATAGATAATAGAAAACTAAGGGTGGTTCTTTTAAATAGGTCTATTATAAAGAAAAAAATGCTTTTAGTTTTGAAAAGTTCGTTCTCATTTGTTTGGGATCTGATTTTGAAAACAATTACTTAAAACCGGATTGTAAAATCCTGAAAAACATCCTTCAAATATCCCTTCAAATATTTCAAACCATAACACCTTTTAGAAAACTGAGAGAAGTTTTTCTAAATGGGCCCGTTTCAGACAAAAAAAACTTTTTGTTTGAAAAATTCATTCTCATTTATTTGGAAACTGTGCTCGAAATTAATGTTTTGTACAGGAAAAATAGTCTAAAAAGCAGAGTTTTTGTTAAGTAAAAACAAATGTGCTTTGGCACCTTTTCCCTTTGACTATTAAGCTTGTGTCATAACTTCCATTGTCCATAAACACAGGCAACGAAGATGGGAGTCGGATTTGAATACAAGAATGTGGGATAACAATTGTTTTACTTCGGTTGATAAAACAATACAAATGATTAACTCTGCACAAATTCTAAATCATAGTAATATAAGTACTTCCACCATCCAGAAACACTTGAGATTAAACGTGCTACTCCATCGATGCATTTCTTTGGTCATGAAAAGAATTGATTTTTTACATTTGGTGTTGATCTTCTAGATGTCATAGTTTAATTAACTGTTTTCATAAATTCCCTCTACTACCCTGGTTTTCCATGTAATTTTAAAATTTCAAAATTGCAATAATGTTGACATTGTTGTTGTCAGCGCTTTAACCCTATTTATTACAAATTCATTTTGGCACTTTCATTGTTAGCGATTTCAAAAAAATTCAAACTAAACAATGTGATAACACCTTTGACAATGTTTTTTTGGTTGGTCTATTTCAGTTCCTTTAGTATGTTCTTCCACGTATTTGGCAAGCATGGACAAATCCATATCTTCTAGTTTATTCACTACTTCTACCCCCAATATAGAAGTCATTTCCTCTTTCATTTTCTCACTATCATGTCCCTATATATGTACAATAAATTTTTAATCTAAAATTAGAAATAAAAAATAAACCCTAATTTCATCTTTCATAATTTTGAAACTAAAAACTAAAAAATACAATTCAAACAAGTAATGGAAACATGTGCAAAGCTATAAATTGAATATGAAATACCTCATTCTCACAAGAATCAAATCCCTTTGCTCGTTTCCCTTTGCTGTTGCTTGACATTTTTTGGCATCCTAGTGTGATTTTTTTTCCTCCATGCTACGGAAAATCCCTTCTCTTTGCGCCTTACATTTTTCTCCCTTCCTTCTAATTGTTTTAAATAGTAGTAGTGAAAAATGGATGGACAAGGGTTTGATTTTCGTCTCTAGTAGGGGTGACTGAGATGCATCAATTGATTTCATGATTGCGAGGCAAAATCACACCAACAAATCATTTTTTTTTTTATTTAAATCCACAACAGGGGAGGAGAGGTCTGTCAATATCTCTGCCCACCATTAACAAAGATCCAATCGATTAGTTATTTTCTTTCATAGCCTCAACGCATTGCTCCAACCATGGTCTACCCCAACTCTGCACATAACTTCAAAGCTCCCTTGATTTGTAAATTTCGCTTTGGTCTAATTTGTATACATTGTTATCTTTGCACTTTACAATATCGATGTGGAGGCTTCCATGTTATAGTCATTTTTTATGATGTTAATTTAATACCCATATTGGATGTGAAATGTGCATAGGCACATGGGATAAGCTGAAATGTTGGTTGATGTAAAGCCCTATAAATGGTGTTTTGACCCTACAATGAAGCATGTTTTATGTCATATTTTCCTAGCCCACTAATGAATTTGGTGTGATTTCAAACTTTCTAATTTTATTTTAATAGGAAATGACTCATAATGTAGCAATCCACTGGTTATGGTCACATACACACATTTTCATCTTTAAAGGTTGTGTTGCTTAGTTATTATGTATACATGTGACACAAATTTTTTCGATCTCGCCACTCACTCTTTAATCCTTTACAGGATGGATGGTGGCAATGAAAATTTATCTCATCCACAAGTTAACTTATACTAATTATTATATTATATATTGAGTTCTTTTAGAAGACTTAAAAATCAAAATGTGAAAATAGTATATTCTCTAACATATAGGTTCAAAGGATTTTTTTTAATATATAAAAATACAAATATTTGGAGGTTTAAAATTATGGATGAAGGGTTTGAATTAAGTTAAATGAAAATATGAAAAAAAGAAAATGTATTCCAATAGTTTTCATAATCCTCATCTAATATTTATAAGAGTTGTGTCATGTCATCACATTGGGAGTATAAATTAACAAAGAAGGTATATATTGAAAACAGGGGAATTTTAGTTAGAAAGATGCAGTGAAAACCAGTTGAGCTTAAATTGATTGTGCATTTAGAAAATTGGATGGAGAAGCAATGAAGTGCATAGATATTATATGACTAATGTCATTGTTGTGTATTACAGGATCTAGAGGAGGCCATGGATAAAGGACTTGGACGATGTAGACCTACTAAATCAATGAGAGGAAAGTGGGTGGCCATAGAATCAGAAATGGAATATGTAGATACAATAAAGGTAAGGAGACAAAGAAACCTCAACCAAATAAGGATTGTGTTTTTTAATTCACAAATTTTACAACATAAATGAGATAAAGTTATATAAAACATGTTGTTTTTTTCAAATCCAAAACATGGCATCGATATGTCAAATATATGGGTAAAGTGAGGTTTTGTGTTGGATATCATATTGGTTGAAATGATATAATTTGTGTACTAAACATCATTTAGTATGTTATGTATTATAGGGTCAAGACGAGGTCATGACAACAAATCATGTCATATTAAAAAAGACACAACGAATGTCGCAAGATAACAAGTCATTATCAAATTTTGTCGTAACTTACGAAGCATTTTGTGATATATCCATTATTTTTCACAATATTATTAGAATTTATAGTGTACTATCCAATATTGAAATAAATTAATGCATGTTGTTGATATTTCAGTTGGAGATTGGAACAAGTGCACAACCTAAGCATTCAACTAGTAAAAGAAAAAAAACATATGTATGTGGGCATGGACCTAAAACTGTTAAATCACTAAGAACACAGTGGGTGGAAGAGGATATGTAAATGGATACTTTAGAAAAAATAAGTAAGTGCACAAAATAAGAGGTTGATCAAGACTATAGTACATTGGATGGGATTTGCTAAGCAATGTTTGATTATATTTATTTGAAATTGATACATTTGTGATTTATCCAATTCTTGCCAAACATTAAATAATGGTTGCATTTGTCGATAGGTAGAAGATGATGATGAAATAACAACTACTAATACCAAAGATGATCCAATTGGGCTATTAATATTTCGACAGGATGATCCAAACCATCCTTTAAACCATACTAGGGTGAAAATAGTATATTGAAGGAGAACTCTACCACCTGAGAAATTTGAACAAATAATAATATTTGCATACACTGATGACTGCAATATTCTACCTAGCGACCTTAATGATGATGATAATGATAGTGAAAATGTAGTGCATGAAGAAGGATTGAATGAAAGCTTACAGGTTTCTTTGGGGATGGAAACAATGATGACAATAATGATCATGTAGTTGACAGTAACGATGAAAATGGTGGCAATTACCACCAACGTAATGTTGATGATAACAACTTGTTGAAAGACTCCATTAAGCAAGCAACAAAGACACGTGTTCAAATCGAGTGCAAGTAGAACCTCAAAAATGGCATGCATATTAATATCATTAGAAATCAAGCCACTATTTGGTTGGTTAGGAAAATGATTCACCACCCTATTGAAGTGAGTTGAAATCTATTTCTTACAATGCATTGTCAATTGGTCAATGTAATCCGTAAACATTCATCAATTTCATTTATATTTCTTTAAGGGGATTTTATAACCATATATTGTATATGAATAGTCATAACATAGATTGACATATCAAACATTTTCATCATAAGTCAAACATTAAATTTATCTAATCTTTGGCAATCATACATGGCACTAAAAACTACAATATTTCTTGAAGATAATGTGTTTCCATCAACTTGGAGAGGGGTGTGTCAGTTATTGGTTGAGTTGGGATTGAATATAAGAAAATTCATTCATGTAAAAATGATTGCATTTTATACATAGATGAATATCAAGAAAAGGTAGAATTCCCTATATGAAAAAAAAATAGATATCTTACATATGTGAATGGTCCTATAGTTCCAAAGAAGGTTTTATGTCACATGCCAGTTATACCTAGACTTTAACGAATGTTTCATTGCAAGTCACTTGCATAATTGATGGACTAGATTGCAAAGAATAGGGCTAAAGTGGATTCATTTGAATTCTAACTGAATCCAAAGCATTGAAACAAATAGAGGAAAAATGACCAACAAGATTCAAAGATGAGCCCTATGGTATTAGGTTTGGTCTTGAAATTGATGGATTGTTCCCATTCTCTTTCATGAGCTCAAATTATAGTGTTTGACTAGTCAAATTGATAATATACAACTTTCCCCCGTGGATGAGAGTTAGAAAGGAGCACCTTATGCCAACTCTCATTGTTCCAGAAAAACATTAAGTTAAAAACATGGATGTTTATCTTGTGAATTTTATTAATGAGATGCAACTGCTATGGAAAGGAATAATAATCTATGACATATCACATCCTCCATCAAATAGGTCCTTCATGTTGTTTGGTGTGCTATGTTAGAATATTTATAATTTCCCAAGACATGGTTGTTGTTCCAATAAGATAATTTTTTTTACCTATTTACACTCATAATTTATTGTCATCCCAACTTTCATACTTAGTTTTATACTATTATTTTGATGTTATTAACCTTATTGAATTGCAGGGATTCAAACAAAGGGGGTATTTTCATGTCCAAGATGTGCAGAACAATTTCAAGGGTGGTATTCTAGATATCTTCATAAATTAATTTATGCAAACAACCAGGTTTTTCTAGCACAAGATAATATGTTTAGAAACCACCATAAGAATCAATTTGATAGAAAAATTCAAAATAGGGGTCCTCCCATAATTATGGTTCTAGTTGATTGGCTTAAGAATGATGAAGATGATGAATTGAAATCTTGGCAATATTTTTTTGATGGGGGTGATTCTATTGAAGAACTAGAACAAGTTGTAATTAAGATGCCAGAAGGGATGAAAAGTAAATCCATATTTTATGAGCTCCCATATTGGAAGGATCTATTAATATCTCATCATTATATCCCATCCACATCTTCAAAAATGTCCTAAATTCAACTTTTCAACATATAACAAGAAAAAAGAAGGACACATTGTCTTTGAGGAGAGATATTTCTCTTTCATGTACCAAATTTGATAGAAAACATTTGTGGCCAAATAGGGAAAATGAAGAATATGAAGAAGCTTAATGGATTTCTAAAAAGAAAGAGTTAGACCAACTAAAAAACAACATACATTCAATAAGAACACCTACTAGCTATGGGTCATCATTAAATAAAGCTTTTACAGTTGATGGACATATCAAAGGATTTAAAACACATTATTTTCATAATTTTATGAAGGTATATATATCATCATTTACCATATATTGGTACCATTGATTAGGTACTAAATATATTTTGATATTCTACTGTGTGACAAAAATAACTAATGATGATCTTTGATAAATGTGTTTGGAAACATATCATGCCATTGGAAATTAGGGGGGATCCATGTCTTACCATTGACTTGAGGAATGCCATAAGTAGATTGTTAGAATTTGAAAGGTATGTGGTATGGAATGTTCATGTGTGAGAGACATAGAGATATTGCATTGCATTTTAAATTTTGCCTAAAGGTTCATAATATTACATGGGTGACATCCAAGGTGATTCACGAATGTGAAGTGCCAAAATGGAAGAAGGAAATTCTAGAAATTGTATGTGTATTTGAGAAGGATCTCCATACAATTTTGTTGGCTTGGTGGGGCCTGACCCAGGTTCAGCGTTAGTTAGCCAAACATATCCCTACACTACTGGCCCTTTTGGCATTAGCCCGGGGAGCAGGGATCGAAGTCTCACCTGAAGCATTATGGAGAGATGTTGGAACCACGTTTTCGCACCCTGAGATGGTCGTGATGTCGGTTTATTCCTTTTATTCCTACTCTCACGTAGGTTTTTAAGTTCTAGGGCTCTATCATTCTAGCCCTTTATTCCGCCATTTAGTACCTCCATGAAGGGGTATGATTGGCCTTTGCGCAACCCTAACCTGTGGTTCAGGTACTTTCACGCTGCTAGGGCAACGTATCGTGCAGATTCCAGAACTAGCTTAAGTGTCTTACTTATCTTATTAAACAATCACAGTTAGAATTGCGTAAACATATATCCTTACTTGCGTTCAATTAACCAACATAATAACATACATTTGCACATCACATAAGCACTATAAATGAAATTCATACACAATATGACAAGATGGATTAACAAGAAACAAAGACACAAAATTTGTAGAATACTTCTCTTTATTGATAGCTTATGACAATTATACTCTTTTCACCCTACGCACACAGCTACAGGGGTCTGTGCACTCAACTGCGAACTTCTACCCTAGGCCTTTGCGCACTCAGCTGCAGAGCCTCTACCTACACTAAGACGTGAAACTTAGACTTCTATCCTTATCACTCAAGACTTCTACTACCACTTCCAAACTTATTGATGACTCTATAGAGCTTACTTACTTAGCTCTTTTTATACAATCCCATGGTCCGGGGACCATGGGTAGATCTTTATAACCAACTTTACTTTACAAAAGTAAGGGTGGACAACCCTTTATGACTTTGTTGAAGCCCCGAAAATCGGGTCGACAACAAGGGGGATACCCACCCGGTCCGGACCTTGGTTGGCAGCTCCTTATCCGTTTGGTATAACAGGTCCGACTGGGGATAATGGGACCAGTTTCCCAATCTAAGGGTGTGTGTGTGTGTAGAGTTGGATGAAGCTGATCTAAGAGTACTTAAAGCTAATTTAATTCAGATTCTTAAACTAACTCTATGCTATTGTAATCTAATGAGAAACAACACATCTAATCTACACTAACCCGGGGTGTATATCTTCTATTATGCGATCTAAAGAGATTTCAAACAATAACTGGTAATAAATATCGTTCAGCTATCATAAGAATAGAAATCAATTAAGATAAACCACTTTGCATAAGAAGTTAGGCAAAACAGTTGTGAACAACATATCACATAATAAGTTATTCATATATCAGACATAAATAAATGTCTCCACCGTATAGAAGTGCCAAATGGTAACTCATACATTCATGCAATAACATATAAACAACTGAAAACTTTAAATCACTT
>APFE031353334.1:0-15977 GCA_000404065.3 Pinus taeda
AAAACGACTCCGGAAGTTCAGGACCCGAAAAACTGCTAAAATAGTAAGTTGTGCTACAATTAAGGAAACTGAAAATGCTGAAAGAGACAATTGTGGGGGTCCAAATGGGATAGGTGGGTGGCCACCAACATCCACCTAGATCAGTATTTGGTGCAAGAATTTGAATATCTTAATCGAATATAGACCATTTCCATGCAAATATACTTTCATGGGCATCAAATGCTTTTAAATATTTCAAATATTGTACTTTTTCGGCTAGTGATATGTGTCGTGAAAATTCTTGATCAACTAGTATTTGATGTTCTAATAATTACAACTTATTAATAATTGCATGAAAATAATCAATATAGTTGGAATTTATTAACAATTCCATCAAAATAATCAATAACATTCAAAGATTCTACTTTTACTCCCTTCCCTTCTCTAAAACATTGTCTCTACTCCTATTGTAGTTGGGATTAATATTTTTCTCCTATAAAACCTAATTCTCATGGGCAGACATTGTTCGAGGTTGAGTTACTTGTTGGGAGTACAATTATCAAATTAGAGATTATTGATTTTATGTTTGATTGCATGTGGGTGAAAAATATATTAGGAAAATATTAAAAACATTGGGCTCTGTGATATAATGTTTTTTTTTAACTCTTCCTTTTCTGTGGAAAATTCTTGGTCAGCATTTTGAATTATAGTGGATGTTTTTTCATTCCCTTGAAGTATAAATTTATCTTGAAATTTATTTACTAAAGTGTTATAAAACCAAAACCCTAAACTCTAAACACTAAACCCTAAACACCAAACCCCAAACCCTAAACCCTTAAATCTAAGCATTTTATGATCTATTAAAAATAATGTTGTAACTTTTATTTAAGTGTTTATTAAAAGAATTTAATAAGATGTTATAAAACCTAAACCTTAAAACCTAAGCCCTAAACCCCAAACCCTAAACTATCAACCCTAATCATTAATTAACATTTTCAAAAGTCTTTTGTAACATTTTTTAAGTGTTTTTTAAAATCACTTAATAATGTTTTATAAACCATAAACCCTATAAACTAAACCCTAAAGCCTAAGCATTTTATAAAATTTTTAAAAGCATTTTGTAACATTTATTTAATTGTTTATTAGAAAATTTACTAAATTGTTATAAACCTTAAACTATACACCCTAAAACCTAAACCCTAAACCCTAAGCCCCAAGCCCTAAAACCTAAACCATAAACCCTAAGAATTTTATAATAGTTTAAGAAGAATCTTGTAACTTTTATTTAAGTGTTTATTAAAAGGATTTAATAAAGTGTGCTAAACCTGAAACCATAAACACAAAACCCTAAACCATAAACCCTAGACCATAACAATTTTATAAAATTTTAAAAATTGTTATGCAACTTTCGTTTAAGTGTTTATTAAAAGAATTTACTAAAATGTTGTAGACCCTAAACAATAAACCCCAAAACTAAACCCAAACTCCAAACCTTAAACCCTAAACCATAAACTCTAAACCATAAATCGCAAACCCTAAACCATAAACTCTAAACCATAAATCCCAAACCCTAAACCATAAACCCTAATCATTTTATAACATTTTAAAAAGTATTTCGACACTTTTAGTTAAGTGTTTATTAAAATAATTTACTAAATTCTTATAAACCCTAAACCGTAAATCATAAACCCCAAACCCTAAACCCTAATCCCTAAACCTTAAACCATAAACCCTAAACCATGCTCATTAAACCCTAAACACTAAGAATTTTATATCATTGTAAAAATTTCTTTGTAGTTTTTATTTTAGTGGTTATTAAAAGAATTTACTACGGTGCTATAAACCCTCAACCCTAAACTCCAAGCAATAATCCCTAAACCCTAAACCCTAAACTCTAAACCATAAACCCTAAATTCTAAACACTAATAATTTTATATCATTTTAAAAAACATATTGTGACTTCTATTTAAGTGTTTATTAAAATCATTTACTAAATTGCTATAAACCCTAAACCCTAAACTCTAAACTCCAAACCCCAAACCATAAACCCTAAACTCTAAACCCTAAGAATTTTATAACATCTTAAAAAAAAAACTTTTATTCAAGTGTTTATTAAGAGGATTTACTAAATTCTTATGAACACTACACTCTTAACCCTGAACCCTAAGCAATTCATAACATTTTAAAAGCATTTTTAACTTTTATTTAAGTGTTTACTATAAGAATTTACTAAAGTCTTATAAACCCTAAACCTTAAGCATTTTATAGCATTCTAAAAAGAGTTTTGTAACTTTTACTTAAGTTTTTATGATATTAATTTACTAAGGTGTTATAAACCCTATCCCATAAAAACTAAACCCTAAACTATAAACCCTAAACAGGAAAACCTAAACCCTAAACTCTAAACCATAAACCTTTTATAACATTTCAAAAAGGGTTTTGTAAATTTTATTTAAGTGTTTATTAAAAAATTTACTAAAGTGTTACAAACCCTAAACCCTAAACCCTAAGCCCTAAACCCTAAACCCTAAACCCCAAACCCGCCTAAACCCTATACCTTATACCCTAGAACCTAAACGCAGCATTTCATAACATTTTAAAATGTGTTTTGTAACTTTTTTTACGTGTTTATTAAAAGAATTTACTAAAGTGTTATAAACTTTAAACCCTAATACTTAAGACCTAAACCCTAATTAATTTATATCATTTTAGAGAGTGTTTTGTAAATTTTATTTAAGTGCTTATTAAAAGAATTTACTAAATTGTTATAACACCTAAATTCTAATCCCTAAACCCCAAACCCTAATCCCTAAACCATGAAACCTAAGAATTTTATCAGTGCTATAATAATAGAAGACCACACCTAGGTATGTGAGTGTAGGATGGAGAAAACCATAAACCATAAACCCTTGTTTTTCTACCCTTATTCATAAATGTTTTTCCTTTTATTTACTTTTCTTCATAACTCCACGAGGCTCCATGGGATGAATTCATTAAGTGTAATATGTAGCAGTTGATACCCACTTAACATGGGTGGTTAATCCCTACACCCTAAACCCTTAACCCTAAACCATAAACCCTAAACCCCAAATCCTAAGCACTAAACCCTAAGAATTTTATAACATTTTAAAAAGTGTTTTGTAGCTTTTATTTAAGTGTTTATTAAAAAAATTACTAAGGTGTTATAAACCCAAAACCATGAACCCTAAACCAAAAATATTAAAACTTAAAACCTAATAATTTTATAAAGTGTTATAAAACCTAAACCCTAAACCCTAATCCATAAAGCCTAAACCTCAAACTCTTAACACTAAAGCCTAAACCCTTAACCCGAAACCCTAAATTCTAAACCCTAAAACATAAACCCTAAGCATTTTCTAACAATTTTAAAAATGTTTTCTAACTTTTATTTAAGTGTTTACTAAAAATATTTACTAAAGTTCTATAGACGGTAAACCCTAAAATGTAATCCATAAACCCTTAACGCGAAACCTTAAACTGTAAGCCCTAAGCCCTACGTATTTTATAACATTTGAAAAAGTGTTTTGTGACTTTTATTTAAATGTTTATTAAAATCATTTATTAAAGTGTTATAATCCCTAAACTCTCAACATTTTATAGCATTTTCAATATGGTTTTGTAACTTTTATCTAGTTTTTCATTAAAATAATTTACTAAAGTGTTAGAAACCAAAAACCGTAAACCCTAAGAGTTTTATAAACCTTAAACACTCTACCATAAACCCTAAACCCAAATGCTAAACCCTACACCATAAACCCCAGACCCTAACCCTAAACCCTAAACTATAAATGCTAAGAATTTTATAACATTTTAAAAGGTGCTTTGTAAATTTTATTTAAGTGTTTACTAAAAGATTTTACAGAAGTGTTATAAACCCTAAATTCAAAACCCTAAAACCTATACCCTAAACCCCAAACAATAAACCTCAAACCCTTAACTCTGAACCATAAACATTAAGCATTTTATAACATTTTGAAAAGTGGTTTGTAACTATTATTCAAGTGTTTATTAAAAGAATTTACTCAATTGTTATAAACTCCAAACCATAAACTCTATACTTGAAACCCCAAACCCTAAATCCTAAAGCATAAACCGTAAATCCTAAGAATTTTATAACATTTTGAAAATAATTTTGTAACTTTTATTTAAGTGTTTATTAAAAGCATTTACTAAAGCGCTATAAACCCTAAAACCTAAACCCTAAACCCTGAAACTAAAACCCAAAATCAAAACCAAAAACCATAAAACCTACACCCTAATAATTTTATAAAATTTTAACAAGAGTTTTGTAACTTTTTAAAGTGTTTATTGAAAGAATTTAGTAAAGTTTCCCTCAAACCTAAACCCTAAGCATTTTATATCTTTTTAGCAAGTGTTTTGTAACTTTTTCCTAAGTGTTTATTAAAAGGATTGACTAAAGTTTTATAAATCCTTAACCCTAAGCTCTAAACCCTAAGAATTTTATAACATTCTAAACCCTAAACCTAATTCTAAGCATTCAATGACATTTCAAAAAGCTTTTTGTAAATTTTTTTGAAGTTTTTATGAAAAGCATTTACTAAAATGTTATAAGCCCTAAATCTCAAACTGTAACCATTTTATAGCATTTTAAATCCAAAACCATAAACCCTAAAGCCTAAACTCTAAACCCTAAGTATTTTATAACATTTTAACAAACATTTTCTTACCTTTTTTTAAGTGTTTAGTAAAAGGATTTACTAAAGCGTTATAAATCATAAACTCTAAAACATGAGCATTTTATATAATTTTAAATCCTAAACCCTAGAGCCTAAGCATTTTATAACATTTTAACAATCTTTTTGTATCTTTTTTTAATGTTCTTATTAAAAAAATTTATCCAAATGTTATAAATCCCAAACCAAAACCATAAACCCTATCCCAAAACACTAAGAATTTTATAAAGTTTCAAAATACATTTTTGTAAATTTTTTAAGTTTTTGTTAAAAGCATTTAATAACGTGTTATAACCTTAAACCCTAAACCCAAAGCATTTTATAACACTTTAACAAGATTTTTCTAACTTTTATTTAATTGTTTATGAAAATAAGCTACTGAAGTGTTATAAACACTAAACCCTAAACTCTAAATGCTAAACCCTAATCCCCAAACCCCAAACCCTAAACCCTAAAACCTAGGCTTTTTATGATCTATTAAAAATAGTTTTGTAAGTTTTATTTAAGTGTTTATTAAAAGAATTTACCAAGGTATTATAAAACCTAAACCTTAAACCCTACACACTAAACCCTAAACCCTACACAATAAAACCTAAACCGCAAACCCTAAAATCTAAACCCTAATCATTTAATAAAATTTTAAAAAGTGTTTTGTAACCCTTTTTAAGAGTTGGCCTGTGGGGCTTTGGATTGACGGTGAATGGGTGCGTTGTTAAGGCACTCCTTGCGATAGGTCACCGATTCAAATCCCTCGTGGGTACTTAGGTTAGTCTTAACGTAGAAAAAAAAACCCTTTTTAAGTGTTTATTAAAAGCACTTAATAATTTTTTATAAAACTTAAACCCTAAACCCTAAACCCTAAACCCCAAACCCTAAACCCTAAACCCTAAACCCAAAACCCAAAACTCCAAACCCGAAACCCGAAACCCGAAACCCTAAACCCCAAACCCTAAACACCAAACCCTAAACAATAAACCCTAAACCCTAAACCCAAAACCCTCAACTCTAAACCCTAATCATTTAATAGCATTTTAGAACTTGTTTTGTAACATTTTTTAAGTGTTTATTAAAAGCACTTAATAAATGTTTATAAACCTTAAACACCAAACCCTAACCACTAAACCCTAAACAATAAACCCTAAACCCTATAAACTAAACCCTAAACCGTAGGCATTTTATAACATTTTAAAAAGATTTTTGTAAGTTTTATTTAAGTGCTTATTAAAATAGTTTACTAAATTGTTATAAAACTTAAACCATATACCCTAAAACCTAAACCCCAAAAACCTCAACCTTAAACCGTAATCCCCAAGCCCTAAACCATAAACCCTAAGAATTTCATAATAGTTTAAGAAGAATTGTGTAACCTTTACTTAAGTTTTTATTAAAAGTACTTATTAAAGCGTTATAAACCCTAAACCATAAACACAAAAACATAAACCCTAAACCAAAAAGCATAAACCCTAAACCCTAAACTATAGGCCCTCAACCCTAACCATTTTATAACATTTTAAAATTTTTTTTGTAACTTTTATTTAAGTTTTTATTAAAAGCATTTACCAAAATGTTGTAGACCCTGAACAATTAAGCCTAAACCTAAACCTAAAATCCCAAACCTTAAACCCTAAACACTAAATCCCAAACCGTGAACCCTAAAACCTAATCATTTTAGAACATTATAAAAAATATTTTGAAATTTTTTTAAAGTGTTTATTAAAATCATTTAATAAATTCTTATAAACCCTAAACCCTGGACACTAAACCCCAAACCCTAAACCCTAAACCATAAACCATAAACCCTAAATCCTAAAGCTTAAACCCTAAAGGCCAAATCGTGAACATTAAGACCTAAACCCTAAGCATATAAGATTTTAAAAAGCATATTGTAATTTTTGTTTAAGAGTTTATTAAAAGGATTTAATAAAGTGTTATAAACCCTGAATCCTAAACTGTAAACCAGAAAGTCTAAACCCTAAACCCTAAACCCTAAATTCTAAACGCTAAACACTAATAATTTTATAATATTTTAAAAACATATTTTAACTTCTATTTAAGTGTTTATTAAAATCATTTACTAAAGTGTTATAAATTCTAAACGTTAAACTCTAAACACCAAACCCCAAACCATAAACCCCAAACCCTACACTCTAAGCATTTTATAACATCCTAAAAAAAATTCTAACTTTTGTTTAAGTGTTTGTTAAGAGTATTTACTAAATTCTTATAAACCCTATACTCTTAACCCTAAACCCTAAGTAATTTATAACATTTTAACAAGTGTTTTTTTAACTTTTATTTAACTTTTTATTATAAGAATTTACTGAACTGTTATAAACCCTAAGCACTAAGACCTTTATAGCATTATGAAAAGACTTTGGTAACTTTTACATAAGTTTTTATCAAAATAATTTACTATGTTGTTATAAACCCTAAACCATGAAAGCTAAACCCTAAACTATAAATCATAAACCGAAAAACGTAAACCCTAAACACTAAACCCTAATCCTTTCATAGCATTTCAAAAATTGTTTTGTAACTTTTTTTTAAGTGCTTATCAAAAAAATTTACTAAAGTGTAATAAACCTTAAACCCTAAATCCTAAACCCCAAATCCTAAAACCTAATCCCTAGCCATTTCATAAAATTTTAAAAAGTGTTTTGTAACTTATTTTATGTGTTTATTAAAAGAATTTACTAAAGTCTTATAAACTTTAAACCCTAATCCCTAAAACCTAAACCATGAAACCTAAACCCTAATTAATTTATAACATTTTAAAGAGTGTTATGCAACTTTAATTTAAGTGTAACTTTTATTTTGTAAACATTAAACCATAAGTCTAAAACCCTAAACCCTAAACACTCAAACACTAAAACCTAAACCCTAATAATTTTAGGACATATTGAAAAGCATTTTAGACATTTATTTAAGTGTTTATTAAAATAATTTACCACTGTTATAAATCCTAAACCCTAAACCCTAATGCTATTTTTTTTTAATATTTTAAAAAGCATTTTGTAACTTTAGTGTTATAAATCATTAACCATAAACGCTAAAAGCTAAAACCTGAAACCCTAAATCCCAAACTGTAAACACCAAATGATAAATGCTAAACACTAAGAATTTTACAATATTTCAGAATGTTTTCTATAACTTTTAATTAAGTGTTTATTAAAAGAATTTACCAAAGTGTTATAAAACCTACACCCCAAACCCCAAACCCTATATCCTAATGCTTAAAGCCTTAAGGATAAACCCTAAAATCATTTACTAGGGTCTCATAAACCCTAAACGTTAAAGCCTAAAGCTTGAAAGCATTTACTAAGGTCTTATAAACTCTAAACCCTAAACCGCAAAACCTAAACACTGAGACCTAAACCCCAAACCCTAAAACATAAGGATTTTATAACATTTTAAAAAGTGTTTTGTGAATTTTATGTAAGTGTTTACTAAAACCATTTACAAAAGTTCTATAAACCCTAAACCCCTAATCCATAAACCCCTAACCTTAATCCCCAAACCCTAAACCCTAAAAAAAACTAAACCCTAAAAACCCTAAAAAAACCATAAACAATAAAAAACCCTAAACCCTCAAAACCATAAACCATAAACCCTAATACCCACACCCCCAAACTAAACCCTAAACCATAAGAACTTTATAAAATTTTAAACCCCAAACCCTAAATCCTAAGTATTTTATAACATTTTAAGAAGTGTTCGTAAATTTTCTTTTGAAGTGTTTATTTAAAGAATTTACTAAATTGTTATAAACCCTAAATCCTAAGCATTTTATTAGAATTTAGCAAGTTTTTTGTAACATTTTAAAACGTGAACATTTTATAACATTTTAATAAGCGTTTTGTAAACCCTACACATACACCCTAAGAATTTGATAAAATTTTCACAAGAGTTTTGTGACTTTTTTTAAAGTGTTTATTAAAATAATTTACTAAAGTTCACCTCAAACCTAAGCCCTAAGAATTTTATAATTTTTTAGCAAGTGTTTTGTAACTTTTTTCTGAGTGTCTACTAAAAGGATTTACTAAAGTTTTATAAACCCTAAACCCTAAACTATAAACCCTGAGTAATTTATAACATTTTCACAAGCGTTTTCTTACTTTTTCAAATTGTTTATTAAAATCATTTACTAAATTTTTATAAACCCTAAACACTAAACCATGTGCATTTTATAGAATTTTAAATCCTAAACCCTAAAGCCTAAGCATTTTATAACATTTTAACAAGCATTTTGTAACTTTTTTTTATGTTCTTATTAAAAGAATTTATGAAAGTGTTATAAATCCCAAACCCTCAACCATAAACCCTATCCCTAAACACTAGGAATTTTATAACGTTTTAAAATACATTTTTGTAACTTTTTAACGTGTTTATCAAAAGCATTTAATAAAGTGTTATAACCATAAACCCTGAACTCTAAGCATTTTATAACGTTTTAACAAGAATTTTGTAACTTTTATTTAAGTCTTTATTAAATTAATTTACTAAAGTGTTATAAACCCTGAACTTGAACCATAAACACTAAACCGTAAACCCCAAACCCTAAACCCTAAACAATAAACCTTGTAAACTAAACACTAAACCATAGGCATTTTATAACATTCTTAAAAGCATTTTGTAACTTTTAGTTAAGTGTTTATTAAGGGAATTTACTAAATTGTTGTAAATATTAAACCATACACCCCAAAACCTAAACCCCAAAACCTAAACCCCAAGCCCTAAATCCTAAGCCATAAACCCTATGAATTTTATAACAATTTAGGAAGAATTTTGTAACTTTGATTTAAGTGTTTATTAAAAGAATTTACTCAAGTGTTATAAACCCTAAAACATAAACACAAAACCCTAAATCCTAAACACAAAAACATAAACCCTAAACCCCAAAACCTAAACCCTAAACCCTAGGAAAGTTAGAAGTGATGTCTTTCCTATAAATTAATCTGCATGCAATCTGACACACTTATTAGAGAAAAATAGTATATTTTTAATAAAATATAATGAAAACTATCAATTTCTTTCATAAATAGAAATAATAATATTTTACATCATATATTTAAAAAATGAAAACAAATACGAATTTACCTTCGGAAATGTATATTTTTAATAAGATATAACGAAAATTATCTATTTCTTTTTATATAAAAATAATGATCTTTTCTATCACTTATTTAAAATATTGAAAACAAATACTAATTTACCTTCCTTCATGCTTTTTCTAAAGATATAAGCCATTCCTAAAAACAAAGTCTGCCCTATAAGAAAAATAATGCACATAAAATGGTATTATTAACGTAATATAGGATAAGAGTTTTATTTTAATTTTTTCATAATCCAAAAAATAATAAACACAATTTAAATAAAAATAGATTTTATGAATCATGATTATATATGGTAATTAAATATATAATTAAATTTGATTTTTAAAAGGTGGGATAGGTTTTTCCACTCAATGAAACCAGTACGAATGGTAGAGGGCCATAACTGACTGCTTAAGACCGGATCCAGACTTGATGGGGCGTTGAATCCTCAAAGAAGGTTGTAAATGATACAGGAGGATTGAAGCGAAGCTAAAGAGGGCTGCATAACAGAGAATTCTCAATTGAATCGAAAGAGCTGAGCTGAGGTTGATTATTATTAATTTTTAAAACAAACCAATGATAAGAGAGCTGTATGAATATTTTGAAAATGTATTCATTATTAATTTGAAAATTTAATAAACCGGTGAGAAGGAAGGGTAAGGAAGTTGGTTGAGGTTGAGGTAGAGCCATTAAATTCATTGGTGTGTTTAATTGACAGGTTAAAATTGTTTCACGGTAGAGTCTTTTTTATTTAGTTACGGGTAAAAATTTTAAGGCTTGAAAACCATGGGTTAAAGTAGCACATTAAAACACAATGTACCAACGGTACCGGGCCTCGCCAATACTGAACTTCACGGGACCGGACTTGATAGGGCGTTGAATCCCCGAAGAAGGCGAAGGCGAATGCGAAAGCTGTAATGTAATCTAACTAATTCAACTAATTCCCGAGGATGGAAGCGAAAGGGATATATATATATATAACACAGAGAATTCCCCATTGACCCAGCTGATTTGTATTATTATTATTAATATATATATATATATAACACAGAGAATTCCCCATTGACCCAGCTGATTTGTATTATTATTATTAATTTAAAATTGATATAAACAAGTGATAAGAAAGAGCAGCTCACAGAGCTGTATGTATTATTATTAATTTGAAAACGTATATTATATATTAATTTGAAAATTTAACAAGGATGCATTGCATTCCGCATACTTGCCGTATAAATATAGATCCCTGGTTTCTTAAGTCAATATTGAATACCTTTATTCACCCAAAACCACTAAAAAAAAGCTTATAAAAATATTGAATATATTGAATACCTCTATTCGTTTACCCAAAACCACTTAAAAAAGCTTAGGGAAAATATTTGTTTGATACAAACTTCCTCTTCGTCCCTATGAGTTCTGGGCTATTTATTTCCTGCCATGCCATGCCATTCTTTAGTGGATTCTTCATCATATTGTTGTTAATGATGTAAATAACATGTCATTGAAACTTTCCATCACCGCCTTATATACTCAAGTATATCTTATATAATATCTACACAGAATGAAATGTACACCGGGCTGCGAGAAAGTGCACGAATAGACCAAGCTTGTCAGTGGAGACCGTACCGAATTTGAATGGGGAATTATTCACGATATCGAACCGAATCAGCGAATTTGCGAAATTTTTTCTAGTACGGTTGAACATGGTAACTAGGGTAACTATGATGTAAACTCTTTTGAAGCACTTTTGGTAGAAATCTGTGTCGCACCTTTCTGCTGATTCGGATTCATAGCCAGAGGATAGATTCATGTTTCCAATGCGTGTATATATGGAAGATAACTATGACTACCTGCACCAGGCTTGATTTAAACAGAACCCCAGAGAAATAAAAAAGGATTATGTTATAAGGAGAGCTTCAGCGTAAATAACATAAGAAAGACTTTTGTCGACGCGTTTCGAACCAACCAATGTGGTTCATCGTCAGGACAAGTTGAAGATACAAATCCAGTTCAGCCTGTTAAATAGTCCGGTCGACCCCAAAGACATGAAAGGTGTCTATTTGATTCCTTGCTCATGTCGGACCCCTTATATAGGGGAAACAGGGCGCTCCATCTAGCAGAGAATTTGTGAGCATGCAGCGGACCTGAGGCATGGTAGAATAAAGTCCTCAGCTCTAGCAGAGCATGTGGACAAAACTAAGCATCATGTCTGCATAGAAGAGGCCAAAGTCATTGCCAGGGTGGATCGGTTTCATCATCGCAAGTTAAGGGAAGCGATTGAAATTGAACGACTCAACAGAGATGATGGGTGGAAGGTAAGTAGAAGTTGGATCCCTGCGTTGTCGTCTTAGGGTTTCTTCCTCCCCCCCTCTGTTCTTCTTAGGTGCTTTCTTTGGGTGGGCGTAGTTTTGTCCTTGTGAGTCTGGTATCACTTATCGCTGGCAGCTTTTTGTTCTTCCCTTGTTC
Source organism: Pinus taeda (assembly GCA_000404065.3). Taxonomy (NCBI): domain Eukaryota; kingdom Viridiplantae; phylum Streptophyta; class Pinopsida; order Pinales; family Pinaceae; genus Pinus; species Pinus taeda. Next base: position 12,251 of record APFE031353334.1, read on the forward strand.
CTTGAGTCCTCCCGTCTCTTTTTTTGATGATTAACCTCTTCCTTTATGTAGAATTTATTAAAATTGAGCAAAAATTATTCCTAAATTATTAATAACAATATTAAAACAAATGGCAATTCAATTAACATTCTTTTATAGGTTGTATTACTAATTATAAATTAATGAATTACTTTTTAAATTAATAAGAAATATCTACTCCCAACATTATAATTTCAAATTTATAAGCATATAGTACTATTCATATTTATAGTCCATATATAATATATATTAATACTATAACCACAACATAGTATTTTTAATTTAGGACTTATATATATTAATTTTAAATATATTAATAAATTAATTAATCATTTATTTTTAATATTATTATCAATTATATATATTATTATTTTATACATATAATATTAATAATTAATTTACATATAGTGCATTATTATTTTAATAAATTAATAAATAAAATTGATTGACCTAATTTAACCTTTTCTATAAAATTAATACGTATAACCACATCCTAGTATTTTTATTTAGGATTAAGTTAAATATATTAATATATTAATAAATTATTTATTTTTAATATTATTAATTATATATATTATTATTAACTTATATATAATGCATTTTTATTTTTATAAATTAATTTTAATTGACCTAATTTAACCTTTTCTATAAAATTAATTATAAATAATACTAATTACAAATTAGACAACAATAACAAAAATAGGGTTTTTTGAAAAATTAGTATAAATAATTAAATTATTAAAATATACATAGATTTAATGAATTAATAATTTAAATAAATATTGACATATATTTTTATATATAATGGAGTAATATTTTAAATTAAGTAAATGAATATAATAGTATTTTAATATTAAAGTAGTTAGAGGAAGTTTGACTGGGGTTCTTGAGTGGAAAAGTAGCCGTTAGATGGTTTTAGCCATTGGAGTCTCTGCTTGGACTATTTCACACGCTGAACTGGATCTGTATCTTCAACTTGTCCTGACGATGAACCACATTGCTTGGTTCGAAACGCGTCGACAAAAGTCTTTCTTATGTGATTTACGCTGAAGCTCTCCTTATAACTATGACAAATCACAGAAGTCTCAATTCCACAAGGATTATGTCCACATTTAAAACTACTGTTTTTTATATCAGCAACATGATATATTAACCACCAGTGGCTTGAAATCTTAAGTTCAACGATAGCGCGCCCCAATTTCTGCATGTGCCGCTGATAAGGAATTCGGCAAACAACGTAGGTCTTGTTGATCAGAAAAATCTAAATGATAATAGTATCTTCAATTCATTACTAAAGTTGATACAGACATCGAAACGGTATTAGTGACGAGGTGGTTTAAAAAAACCCACTTATCAAATAAATTTGGCCTTTACCAAAGAAAATCTATACACAACATTCTTTGGTAGTAGTAATAATAATCTGCCATTGTGACTGCAATAGTAGTTAGTTTTATGCCATAGCGCCTACAATAATAGCGCGCCAAAGAATATCTATCCTTTACCAAAGAAAATCTGTATACAACATTCCTGGGTAGTAATAATAATAGTCTGCCATATTTCTTGCAATAATAGTGAGTTTTCTGCCATAGTGCTTGAAATAATAGTGTGTGTATTGTTAACATAGTTCCAACTGATTCTAACGCTATCTTAAAAAATTTAACAAAACTTTCCAAAGTACAGAAAATAAACATAATAAGCAATGAAAAATCTAGAGTCATATGGTAGTATTCTACATTGTTTGCAGAGGCCTGTTACAGGAGAATGGCATCAAAAGAAACTCATAGCTTTTGCCATGTTCACGTTACAGGAGAATGAAGAAACTCATAGCTTCTGCCATTGTTCCTGCAATGATACTTAGTTGATGATAAGATATATTGTTAGTTCTGCGATCAGAAGAGACTCATTGGCATTACAAGAATAGATTATGCCATTGATTATGCAATAATTGATTATGCTATTGATTCTGCAATAATAGTTAATTGATGATGAATAAAATAGTTCTAATGGATTCATTGATGATGAATAAAGTAGTTCTAATGGATTTAAAAAAAATTTCCAACTTAGAAAAAATAAACATAAGCAGTTGCTAACCATGACTTTTGTAGTAGAATTTCTGCATTGTTTGCAAAAGACTATCACAGAATATTTATACAGTGTACGGTGGAATTAAGAATCTTTACGCGAGAATGAACTCGCTACAATTAAGTTGATATCAAAACAAATTCATAACACATTCATACTCGTTAAAGTTGATATTAGAACACATTCATATAGCATACCGGATAATAGAAAACAAGTTCAAATAAAAACTAAGTCTCTGCAAGATCTTTTTCATTTCAAGATAAATCATTTAAAAATAGAACGAACATCTATTTTTCCAACTTATTATGATTAAACATTTAAAAAATGAGGTGCATTCCCTCACACTTCTATTCAAGAATAAACTTGATAAAGAAAAAATATTTTCAGAAATGAGGTGCATTCCTCACACCTTTATTCAACAAATATCATTTTGAAAATAAAATAAATCACAAGAGAGAATAGACTTATCATGCTCTTCGTGGAAATTTTTTTTAGGAAAAACATGAAAAATCACCCTGGTAGGATGAGAAACATAACAATAATTGCGTTCACATTCTCTACAATGCTAGACAATTTCCCTTCTTTTCGTCCTCCATGGCTGAGGTTAAACTGTCGAGCTCTTGTGAGCCTACTTGATTGCATGGAGAATCATCCTCTTCACCTCTAACTTGTCTGGTTTCACCCTTTGATTCTTGCGCAGTAAGCGGAACTCTTCAGTCAACTGAATACATTGCTCCAAATTTTCACGCAATACAAATCCATGGCAACTTTAATAGATGACTTCAGGTTATGAACTTGATGAGGACACCGATCTGGATTAAAGACTGCCTTGTAAAGATTTTCTTTGAATGTCCATGCCTCTACCCCATATTCTTCTTTCCCTTTCCCCTTATGATACTCATTAGGGAAATAATCTGATCATGAATTGGATTAGTAACCTGTGTAAGATGCTTATTTTCAAGGTGCCTGAATTCCCCCTTGTGTTTCACAAAATAATCTTGTAACTTGGGTATATCCTCTCTCTGAAAAAACATCCCAAAGAGCACCTCCAAATTCACAGTCTTTGTTTTCAATCTTCCCTAAACTCTCGGCAGCCCATCACTTATTCTATATTTTTCTCTCAATTTATCTATTTCTTTTGTTTGGAATATGTGAATTTGACTTCGGTTGTATGCGTTATAATATTCACAACATCACATCCAAGTGTAGCTTAATGGTTGAATCCCCTCTTCTAATATGCTAATATGCTCTTCCTTGTTGTCATAGGCTATGTAAGTTTTGGGACCCAAATTAGGGTTTAAGGAGTGCTTTGGAAGCTTTGTGGCAAGATTTAGAATCCCAAATTTAGGATGGGTGTACTCCTTGAAAAGTAAAGCACTGTTGGTAGAAGTCCTTCACCAAGCTCATGGTAGCAAGAAAGATAACAATCATACTCACAATCATCACAACTTCTATAGAAACTTACAATAGATGTGTGGCAATTGTCACAAAAAGGATGATTATCTACCTTCACATTAAACACTCAATCTCCAGGTCTTATGCCGGATTTTTCTGAATTTTGGACTCCCCCTCCAGTCCGAGCATTTGGTCACCATGAATCATGGTGACAAAATGCTTGGACTCGAGG
>APFE031353336.1:4807-17643 GCA_000404065.3 Pinus taeda
TATACGAGTCTAAGGAGTCACAATATAACCCAGCCGACCTAACAATAATAATACAAAGCCACAAAAATAACAATAGAGGGATTCTATGGGGCACAGTAATAACAATATGGGGGCAATAGAGGCACAACAATATTAATAAGGGGTACAACTACCATAGTAATTGGGTAATCACTAGTATTATAGGGACCCAACATTGATTGATCTAGTTTAGAGGCAGAGGACCAAGCACATCGAGATTCACATGCATTACATCCATGAGTTGATCCGTGACCGAGTCATAGCACTGCAGTACTGCCCCACTGAGTAGCAGGTTGCAGACATCTTCACCAAGTCTCTCACTGAAAAGAAATTTTCAGAACTAAGAGCTATGCTTTGATTGGTGGAGACAGCTGAGTAGGCCCTTCTGGCCACTTAGCCATTTTTTCCTCTTTTGGTGCGGGGGGGATCCCATGAGGTTTTCCCTCTTTCTTCATTTTATAAGGATCTTTTATTTATTGTACCTGAGTACCTAACATGGCATCTTGGCCAGGAATCAGTTTAGATAAGTGAGTTAGGATGAAGGGGGGTGTTGGAATATAATCCTAACATCTAAATTTATTTTTTAGCCTAAGTATCCTTGACTTAGCTACATGCACTAAAAATCATGTTCACACTTGGTTTTTGGTAAACTAGCTTGGTGGACCAACTTTCCCTTGTTTTCTTCCTCTAAAGGCTTAATATTATGGAAATATTGGTCCATCCACTTTCCTAAACCATTTATACATCTAAGTGCATGTTCAAACCTAACCACACCTCACTCACTTGAGTTATTTGAAGATTGGTGCCCCACATGAAGATTCCCCCTTAAATCAAGCGATATGGTCCCCCTGACCATCTTAGCATGTTTAAAGTTGCCTTCCTTAGGAAATGTGGCCCTCATTATGCTTTCCTCATGGTTGATAGATGGAATAGGTTATCTTGAGTCATTGTTACTATTTTAGGCCTCCCTTTAGCTTTTCTTAGTCTTTTCTAGGTTTTTACTAGTTTTCTAGATTCAGAAATTTCTATATAACCACCTCCCTTTGGGATTAGAGGTTTGGTTGCTCATGTATTACTATTGTTCATTAATTTAATACATTGATTTTATGGAGACAATTATTTCTCTCATCTCTTGAATATCATCAAATTACTTGTGTTTAATTTAACTAGAATTCTAGGTCTATCGGAGTTTCTGTAGGAATTCTACATTATGGGCCCACGTATATATCGGAAGCCTTTATATTAGCTAAATCATAACAAAACCCGACTAATAAATTCCAAACATTGTTTGACATTTACTTTTGTCAAGCTTCAATCCACGTCGTCGTTTCCACTCCATTAGATCAACAACTATCGCATGATCTCCAACCTTAACCCATTTCCCGCTGGAACTCAAAGAAGTTAAAATCCTTTGAATAATTCATCGTGTCTGCTACGTGTGTTAACCCACACACATAATCGAGTGAAATTACCATCTGATCACCCATTTGACAAATATTCTTGATGGTCAGAACTCAATGAGGCTTTAAGCCCGTTGTATAAAACCTCATCGCGTCCATTTTTGGAATTAACGGTCGCACTTTTTTGCATGCGATATTCATCCAAACACCTTTAAACGGATGGTTTGATCACCTCCAGACTTTAAACTTGTTTGGATGATTTTATCGGGTCTACTAGACAATATAACTTGCTTGCAAGTTTTCTGTGTAATCACCGTAGATCTCCTTCCATCGCATGACTATGATAGTTCCTCCACGTTCCTCTTTCGCCATTATTATCTATCGATCTAGGTGGTTTGACGGTTCCTATTGTGTTTATTCAATCTCCTCTGTTGACTTGATCTCATTCGCTATTGGTGGAATTACGTTATAAAATAGAGTTATCTCTACCATGCTCATTTAAGGCACTCATACCACACCATACAACAACTCTCGTATTATGATTGGATCACTATATATCCTTATAGTGATCGATGGTCGATAAGTAAACTTATAACACGGAATTTAACTCTTTCAAGGCATACATCTAGACTATAGGCAAATAATATATAGATACACAAAACTCCAGACAACACGCAATATTTCAATGATATATAGAACTAGTTTACAGTCTAAGGCATCCCAGCCTTAGTTACAAATTCTCCTGTGGTTACATTGTATCCCATCTCTCTCTCTATCACACAACATAGACTCTTTATATAGAAAATTACAAAAGTGTGGATCATCTAAGATCCATGATTTCCTCCCATAAATCGCTCAATCAAATCCCCCAAATCTCCCTATATGCCTACATGGAAGATAATTACATTTAATTAAGCCTTCTAGAGACTTATCAATTCCATCAATTTAGCCTTGTTTTAACAAAATTTGCCTTGGTTTACAATGGTTGTCAACATTTTCCCCTTTCATAGCTTTGGATTTGAATTTTGATTAAGGGTGCTTGGATGCTCCCGCATCACTATGCATGTTGTAGCCTCGTCTCTATTCCGTGTGATCTATTTTCTTCATCAAGGGAAAATTGTCACATTGACCAGTTGTATTTCTTTGCTTATTCTTCCTCAGATGGCAATGTTCCTTACATGAAGCATACCGGTGCTCCTTATGAGAGTGTGGGGGCTGGAATTTTTAAAGATCCCATCTTGATGGGTATTTTTCCTCTCCCACCTCTGCATGTTGCCTCAATCAACATGATCTTGGTTAAGTCTAATCCTTGGGTCATTCCCTCTCCTAATCTTGTTGATACATGGGGTGATGTCATGCCATTAAGCCCTTCTGAGATAAATTATGTGGAGATTGTTTCAACTTCAGCTTCAGTACCTATTGATCATACTACTTTGAGTACATCTCTTGATGCATATCATCAATCACCGTGGCTTGGTTCTTCGAATTCTCCTGATCCCTCAACGATACTTTCCCTTCTGAGAAAAGTATCATGGAAATTATGTCTCTCGAGGAAGCACCGTTGAATGATACTCATCATCGCTCCTCATTCTTTCCTGGCTAAGCAGTCATTTCTACCGGTCTTTAGAAGTTCTCTTCTCGTTTCTCAACCTAACCACTTCAGACGCCTATCATGACCCATGAAGTTTGGTCAGAAGGGAACATGGGTAATATTACCCAAACGATGCCTATTGACATTTATGTTAAGCCAAGTATCGTTGAAAATGTTCATATTGGGGTGATTTGTTCTCCTAATGAGATAAAGCTCTATACTCATCCTTTTCAAGAGTTTTGAGATGTTTTTGCATGGTTGTATGAAGAGATTCCCCACATTGACCCAAGTATAGTCATGCACGAAATTCTGACTTATCCTAACGCAAAACCCATTTGTTAATGGCTTCATCCAATGCACTGTAGAAAAGTGGCTTCCATTAAAGGGGAAGTTGAAAAACTTCTTAAAGCTGGATTTATTTATCTTATCCCTTTGACATATTGTGTGTCCAACATCATACCTGTGTTGGGAGTGGGATCCCCCAAGGGTAGTTTTGGGGCTAAAAGCCTATGTTTAAGTCAATTTTTATAATATAGTTGTAAAGACTTCACATTTTGTGGTCACAAAGTGCGAAGGTGTTATATGTCCAAAAGGGTAGTCCACCCTTAGTTTTGTAAAGTAAAGTCAGTTGTAAGAGACCTACCCATGGTCTGCGGACCATGGGATTGTATAAAGAGAACTAAGCTCTAAGTAGTTTAGGGGAGAGAGAAAATGGCAGATCATTTAACAGAGTGATAGCTTTGAAGAAGAAGTTGAAGTCTTGGGTCATACCGTAGGTAGAGGCACTACAGCTGAGTGCACAGAGGCCTAGGGTAGAAGCCCGCAGCTGAGTGCACGGACCCCTGCAGTTGTGTGCGCATGGTGGATAGAATCTGTAAACACTTTGAAGATATTAATAAAGAGAGATATTTTTCAATTTTTGAGTCTTTGTTTTGTTATTGCGTCTTGATATGTTATGTATGAATTTCCTTTATTATGTTTATATGATGCACGAATGACTACAATTACATTGAATAATTGAACACAATTATGAATATCTGGTTACACGTTGTTAACTATAACTGCTTGATAAGATAAGAATATCACTTAGATTAATAGGGGAATTTGTATGGCCCGCTACTCTAGTAGCATGAAAGTACCTAAGTAGCCAATTAGGGCTACGTGAAAATCGATTGTATTCTTTCGCAGAGGTATTGAATGCTGGAATAGAAGGATAGTCTTGCAACACCTAGAGCAAAGTGACCTACGTGAAGGTAGTGATAGAAGGATTCCAATGACATCACAACCATCTCAGGGTGCGAAAACCTGGTTCCAGCACCTACCCATACTGCTTCGGGTGAGACTTCAGTTTGCACTCCGCGGGCTGATGCCGAAAGGGCCAGTAGTGTAGGGATTTGTTTGGTTAATTAATGTTCAACCTGGGTCAGGCCCCCTCAAGCCAACAAATGGTTCTGTTGCAGGGATCGAAATCTGCATAAGAGATGTCTGATGTCGTATCACTGGAATCCAACTAAGAAGGAGATTGGAGACTGGTTGGATAAGAAGATTCACGAATTCGTGGCATAGGAGGATAGGAACCCACAACAGACAAAGGAAAAACGTTTGGATAGTTACCTGTATACAATGATTGATGAGATCTTTTTCTAATCCTTCCCTATTGAGCTATATGAGTGGATCGTGAAGCTAGCAGATAACCAAGGAAGGTGGAAACTTGGTAGTCCTATTGTGTTGACCCCGGAGCTAGTGCAAAGGTTGGAAGCGTTGGACAATAAGATCGCATGTGCTGTCGATCATTGGCTTGATCACATCAGAGGAGGATTTGTGAATCAATTCGCGGTCAACACCTCAGTCAGCTACATCAAGGTGGAGTGGCGCTTTGTAAAGGACCATGAGGTAAGTACGTCAAATCTTTGAATACCTGGATTAAAATGTTATTATGTGAAAAATGGGTTAAGTAGCTACCTTGATGTTCACGACTATGCGAAGTAGAAAAACTTATAGGAGGGACAGAAAAAAGGGTCCGGAGTATAGTCCCTTGATTTCACCTCTGCGAGGTGATGAAGAAAGGATAGCAAAGATTTCTTCGCGATGTGCTATTTAGTTACTAAGACAAGGATTCCCATGAATACCACCTCCACCCACACCACCTTCAACTTCACCACCATTACCTCCAACTTCACCCGTACCACCTCCACCACCACCGTAGTTCAGTATGGGAAATACAGTGAAGCTACCTTTGTTCAAAGACTTGGGAAATGAAGACCCGAACCAATTCTGGTTCATTGTGAGGGTTTTATGGGAAGCTCAAGGTATTACAGATGATCATATAAAGAAGGTGATATTGGTTAGTGCTCTGCAAGATCATGTGCTAACCTGGTATATTAAGTACTCTAATGATAACCCAAATGTTGGAGTGGTAGACATCCAGGCAGCACTGAATAGAGAATTTATTAGGCCTAAATCTAATGCATAGTTGATTGTGGGATTCAAAGAAATTTCAATGAAACCAAGTGAGATGCCTTGGGAACTAGATCAGAGGTTGAAGTGTACAATCTACAAAGCAACCATGAATTTGATAGATGGACAACATCGCAAATGCTTTGCAGCTTCAATAATACCACACTTAAGGAGTGTGCCATTGTAGTAGAAGATAACAACTCAGGCAGAGGCCTTGGAGATTTCCATGCGGCTACATGAAACCCTAATGCGAGATCCAAATCTAGGAGTTCAACAAATCCACGTGTAGCTAAAGAACCTATGCCTTGAGATTCAAAGTCTGAAGTAGGACAGGACGGTTCGACTAGAGGCGCACGAGGAGGTATGGTGCTTGAAATGCAAGAGTTAGGGTCATGACAAGACCATTGCCTAGTCTTTGCAAACTACATTACAGGAGGAGGATCGATGCCTTTAAGGCTAGAAGCTCAAGCAGGACCTAGCGAAGGGATTGCATTATGGTGCGCTATCTATCAGGTAGCCAGAAAACATGCCACAGATAATTATCACTTGCTACTGGAGTATGTACAAGCACCACAACAACTGTTTTGAAACTTTTGTAGATCAGCAGGACATGATGAGCATACTTGAGGGAGCTATGAATTGATGATGGATAGAACTCCCACCTATAGGGTTCAAGCCGAAACATGACCCCTTGACCAGAGCCTAGGTATGGCGCAAATAGGATTTCAGGGTTGCAGATGAGGTTGAGGTGGAGGAAGACCTAGCAGAGGTTGAGGATAGTTCATTTGCTAAAATTGCGGAGGACTAGGACACTATGCCGATGATTGCACTAATCCAATGTATCCGTCGTGTAAGTACTGCATGGTCTTTGATCATGAAACAAAATATTTTCCTACATTGATAGTTAGAATACGTGACAAAGGGGCGCTACCACCTCTGCCGACTCAAAACCTACAGATGATGAGGTCTGAGCCACACGAGGAAAATCCAAATGTAAATATAGTGCTTAGAAGTGGAATCACAACAAGATATGACAAGGGGAAACAGCCAGAATATAGTACATGGGTTCGCAAAGCTCCGATGAAGGAGGTTGAGTTTGGTTTGGAGCATGCACATGAAACCTTCATGGAAGCTAAGAAGAGCTTTGCTAAAGCCTCCACCTCAAGAAGAAAGGATAAGCCTTAGCAGGAGATGGACCCCTCTATGCTCACAACTTTCCTAGAGACCTATATGATGTTATTGTGCGATAGTAAGGATGTAAAAGGGTTTCAAGAGCTCATCAATAGATGTGTTGGAACCACGTCAGGTGAGCCACGTGTCATATGACAAATTGGCAAGCGTAAAACAAGGACGAGATGAGAGATAAGACTAACCGTGCAGATAGGAGAGTATGAAATGGATCAGGTTATTTTGGACCTGGGGTCAATGCCAACATCTTGTCGAAGCAAACTTGGGAACAAATGGGGAGACCTATGCTGTAATGGTCTCTGATTCAGCTAAGGATGGTGAATCAACAGAAGATCATCCCCATGGGGCGACTGTAGGAGGTGACTGTAGATATTAAGGGAGCAAGTGCGTTGGCTGATTTTGAAGTAATAAAGATAGTGGATGACATAAATCCCTATCCTGCACTCCTTGGATTTGACTCGGCTACTGATATGAAAGAGGTAATCAATCTGAAGTAGTGAAAATTGATCTTTGAGAAGAAATCGTTGTGCATAATAGTACCCCTCAATGTTGCTGAAGGATCATGTTATACTAAACCAGTCCACAATTATGAGAGTGATGATGACCTGGGCTGTATCTATAAGATAATAGCGTGAGACCAAGATTGGGTGAATCTAACCGCAGATGGAAAGATTACATGGGATCATGAGAGTTCCTTCACTTTGGACTCTGATGAAGAAGTATAACATTGGTAGAATTGGTTACATGAAGTAACTATGCTGAATTACAATATGATGACCCAATCTTTGTGTTGTGTGTCATCAGAGGTAAGAAATCTTCCTACTTATGATTTTCTAAATGAGGTAGATATATTTTTGGATGCATTTGAAAGGGAGGTACCAGAAAGGCAGTGCTTCTAGGTGTTGGACTAGGCACTGCGCGCTACACCCACGAGATGGTGGGATACGCATAAGGGAAGCTTTGATGATTGGCATGACTGTAGGAGGATGATGAGAACATGATTTTAGAAGCTTAAGATGTGATTGACATAAAAGTATGATGGACAAGATTATCTGTGCGTGCATTTAGCCAAATGGACCCAGGGTTATGGAGAAAATCCCCAACCTAAGTGGGTGCACTTGTTCTGTCATACCCTAGATGTGGTCCCGATGAATTGGTACGTAGAAATAGAGCTCCACCATGGGACAAGTGAATTGAATATCCTACGTGAAGGATTCATGATGACATTCAGTTTTGAGGATGGATTTGACAGTATTGATGAAGCATTACAATAGGTGAAAGCAATGATCTTTAGGATACTACAGGATCCTTTAGGCTTAATTCAGCCTGGATGGGCTCATTAGCTGAGTCACGCACTAGAATGTTATAATGTAATTGTTGAAGAAGAGGATGAGGATCTATGAAAGATTAACATTCCATAAATAGAGGGTCACCGCATGGTTCAAGGACCGCATATTGAGAACTCTGATATAACAACACCGTTGAAAATGAAACAAGTAAACATTGGCACTGAGGAAGAACCCATATTCGAGAAGATTGGAGATTACTGGGAAAACACAGTGGCGGATAAGGTAGTTGAATTTCTCCATGAATACTAGGATTTATTCCCTACCAAGTTTACGGACCTGAAAGGGATAATCAGGGACCTAGGTATGATGAAGATTACATTGAAACTTGACGTGAAGCTGGTTAAGCAAAGACCTTACTGTCTTAATTTGAAATATAAGGAAAAGTTCTACTTAGAGCTGGACAAGATGCTTGTGGCAAACATCATTGAGCCTATGGAAGAATCTGACTAGTTAAGTCTAATGGTGGTGTAGGAAAAGAAGTAGAAGGATGAAATAAGGATATGCATGGATCTCAAGAAGTTGAATGACGCTTGTGTACATGATCCTTTCCCAACTCCGTTCACTGATGAAGTGTTGCACAATGTAGGTGGCCAGGAGGCATATTCCTTCACGGATGGGTTCTCTAGGTACCACTAAATCAAAATCACACCAGAGGATAGGAGCAAGAAAACTTTCGCGACTGAGTGGGGTTGTTTTCAGTACACTGTAATGCCATTTGGATTGAAGAATGCACCTGCGATCTTCTCACGCATAGTTATTGCTGCATTCAAGGAATTTATTCAAAAGTTCCTAGAGGTAGATTTTGATGATTGGACTGTATTTGGGCTGGTTAAACTCCATGTAGTGAGCTTGCATCTAATGCTGGATACCTGTCAGAGGTACCAGATTGCATTCAATCTCAAGAAGTGTCTATTTTGTGTTCCTTTTGGGAACCTGTTGGGGCATGTGGTTTGCAGACATGGATTGATGGTAGACCCGACGAAGATCATGGTGATAATAAACTTGGAAGTGCCAAGGAGTGTGAAGCAGCAGCATGCTACCTTGGGAGCAGTACAAACACAGGCTAGCGGAGAAGGCTTGGGCCATCCTATGTATTTGCAAGTTGAAGATTATCCAAAGTGGAAAATAATTATTTTGCCACTGAGCGCGAAGGGCTAACTATGGTTTATGCGCTCTAGAATTATAGGCAGTACTTGCTGGGAGGCCATTTCAGGATGTATACGGATCACTCCACACTAAAGTACCTGGTCAATAAGCCTGTGTTGGGGGGGAGAATCTGTAGGTGGCTCTTATTATTTCAGGAATATGATTTTGAAGTGGTTGTGAAGCCTGGATGCTTGAATGCTAGACCAAACCATCTGTCATGCATCGAAACATGGGAGGAACCTACTAACTTGGAAGAAGGATTGTCCAAAGCATAACTATTTGCAGTGCATGTCATGGAAGGTCATTTCGAGGATATAATACACTTCCTAACAATAGGAACTACACTAGAAGGATACATTGTCCAACAAAAGAAGGAATTAGTGGTGCTCGCGACAGATTTCTCTATCATTGTTGGCCATTTGTACAAGATGGGGACTGATGAGATATTGTGACGGTATGTACCAGAGTTCAAAGGAAGTAGCATCCTCACGAACACTCATGGGGGTGCCACGAGAGGAAATTATGCAGGGAGAGCAACAATGTAGAAGATTCTATGCACCGAGTTGTGGTGGCCAACCCTTCATCAAGACTCAAAAGCATATTGCAAGGCATGTGATGTGTGTCAAAGGAATGGCAAGCCATCTATAGGTTTTAACCCCGTACAGAAATTACCTGCATACGAATTCTAAATCATAGGAAAAATAAAAATGCGAGAGCATAACACATAAAACACATATACACAGAGATTTCCCACTGGATCTCAAAACCGAGACGACCAGCTTGATTTTTCATTATATTCCTTTCAATGTTACACTACATATTTATACATGTCGAAGCATCCAATACCATGGATCGAAAACCATCACGTCCAAAACTGTGGACCGAAAAACCATAGGTAGGTTCGCCCAACCTAATATAGGGTCCAAAAAAAAATTTCTCGGGGCGCTGCCCCGAACCCCGTAGAGGGGGGCTACCCGCCCCCCTCAAACCCCCCCGATGCGCAATCGGCGCGGCGAAGGGGGGGCTCCTTCCCCCCTCTAACCCCCCAGTTCACTACCTAGGTTAGTCGTGGAAAGAATATAACACAACCCAACAATCTCCCACTTGTTGTTTTCTTTCCACAGGGGGCCACAGGAGAGCTTAGTCATTTTTCCAGCCCTGAAACAACCATTGTTTCTCTACACCAAGAGAACTTCTCAGAGCTCACAGATTTTGTCAATGCATCTGCAGTATTCTTCAAAGTGTCCACCTTTACCAGCAACACCTTTTTGTCTTCTATCATATCCCTCACAAATGATACTGAACATCAATGTGCTTTGTCTTTGAATGATAAGCAGGGTTCTTTGCCAAGAAATTGCACTTTGGCTGTCACAGTCTATCCTTATAGCTCCCTGTACTAACCCCATACTTGAACAGCAATCTCTGCAACCAAACTGCTCCTGCTTGCATGAGTGGCTACCATGTATCCTGCCTCTGTAGTTGATAGTGCCACTACAGATTGTTTCTTACTCATCCAACTGACTGCACCTCCAAATAGGTTAAACACATACCCACTTGTAGATCTTCTCTGATCCAGATCTCCAGCCCAGTCTGCATCAACAAAGCCACGGATATCCAACACTCTGTCCAATCCTGGTCTTCCTTGGTAGCACAAACCATAATCACTAGTGCCACGCAAATACCTGAAAACCCGCTTCACTGTTGTCCAGTGCTCCTTCCCTGGTTTTGACATTAACCTGCTCAATACTCCCACTGCATGTGCAATGTCTGGTCTAGTACAGACCATGGCATACATCAAGCTACCTCCACTTGCATATGGAACATGAGACATGTCCTCTTCCTCTTCTTGTGTCTTGGGACACTGTTCAACAGATAACCTCACACCTACAGGAATAGAAACCTTCACCAGTTTACTATCCTGCATATTAAACCTATGTAATATTTTCTCAACATACTTCCTCTGGTTTAACCAGAGCTTCCTCTTTTTACGATCTCTTTTCATTTCCATGCCCGAAATATAGTTTGCAGCACCATGATCTTTCATGTCGGATTTGGAGGACAATTGGGTCTTCAAATCCCGGATAATTTCTTTGTCATTTCCAACCAGCAACATATCATCCACATACAAGACCAAATAAATAACATGGTCACCAATTAATTTAAAATACACACAATGGTCTACTTTGCTTCTGGTGAATCCAAGTCCCCGTATAAATGTATCAAATTTCTGATACCACATCCTTGGTGACTGTTTTAACCCATACAGAGACTTCTTTAACTTGCATACTAGTTCTTTCTTACCCTTCACCGCAAGCCTTCAGGTTGCTTCATGTAGATTTCCTCTTCCAAATCCATGTGAAGAAATGTTGTCTTCACATCCATCTGTTCTACCTCAAAATCAAAAGCAACAACAACAGATAAAAGTAATCTAATAGAAGTTACCTTGACAACAGGAGAAAAAATATCACCAAAATCAATTCCCGACACCTGGGATAACCTTTTGCTACCAACCGAGCTTTGTATTTCTCCACCTTCCCTTCTGCATTTGTCTTCTTCTTGAACACCCATTTGCTGCCAATGGGTTTCCTTCCAGCCGGCAACTCCACCAGATCCCAAGCCTCATTTTTGTGCAAAGATGCCATTTCATCAACCATGGCCTCTTTCCAGAGTTTTCCATCCTCTGAATCCACTGCTTCTTTCACAATTCTGGGATCATCATCAGTAATAGACAAAGAAAAGTTTGAACAGAAAGCAGATGGACTATACCTTTCTGGCTGCCTTCTTTCTCGAACTGATCTTCTCACAGCCGGAGTTTTTGGCTCTTCATCTTCTAATTCCTCCTCTACTACAGAGTCTGATTCTTCCTCCTTTAGGTCAAACTCTATCTTCACAAGTTCCTTTGGTTGGACTTCATGTTTGATAACATCTTTCACCTCTCTAAACACGACATCTCGCTGTACACAACCTTCCGTGTGACTGGGTTCCAAAGCTTATAACCCTTTAAACCATCCTTATACCCAATAAAGATGCACTTTTCAGATTTACTATCCAACTTGGTTCGTTTCTCCTTTGGACCATGTACTTATGCATCACATCCAAATACCCTCAGATGTGAAAGAGAGGGTTTCTTACCAGTCCATACTTCTTGTGGAGTCTTATCCTCCAACACTGATGAAGGTGACCTATTGACTAGGTAACATGCAATATCCGCATCGCCTTCTGCCCAGTTTCTGGTCCTAACCCGGCATCCCCCCACCTTACCCCCCCCACAACCACCCCCCACCCCACCCCACCCCACCCCCCCCACTGAGCATGCTTCTTGCCCTTTCCATCAACGTCTTGTTCATTCTTTCTGCGACTCCATTTTGCTGAGGTGTATATGGAGTAGTCTTCTGCCGTGCTATACCACACTTCTTACAGAATCCTTCAAATTCCTTGCTGCAGAATTCTCCACCATTATCTGTCCTCAGTACCTTTATCTTCTTCTCTGTCTGATTTTCCACCAGAGCCTTAAATTCTTTAAACCTGTCAAAGACTTCAGATTTCTTCTTAAGGAAATATATCCATGTATTCCTTGAGAAGTCATCTATAAATGATACATAGTACACAGACTTACCCCGTGATGGAACCTTCACAGGTCCAAACACATCACTGTGCACAAGCTCTAATATTTGTTTTGTCCTCTTA
>APFE031353339.1:0-31870 GCA_000404065.3 Pinus taeda
GATGGTGTGGAAGCATGTTATATCTTTTATAAATACTATTTTTTATTTTAAATTTCCCAAAATGACATTTTTCTCTGACATGAGAAGCATGTTGTATTTTCTATAAATAATATTTTTACTTTTGATTAATTCCCATGTTGTACTTTTTTATAAATAATATTTCTACTTTTCTACGTTTGATTAATTATATTTTAGTAATGCAATTAGGACTCGCTTCAAAAATGTTTCATATTCTTAACTGTGAATGAAGTAGTTTAAGGAGCACACTAAAATGATGGGTAGCCTATATCTTAATTTGTGTCTTGCTAAAGTTATTTTTCCAGAATATTCAATCCATGCACAAAATTTCCAAGGATGTCTAATCTAATATGTATTGTGTTGATTATAATAATGCATGAACAATCTTAATTTGTGTCTTGCTAAAGTTATTTTTCCATAATATTCAATCCATGCACAAAATCTCCGAGGATGTCTAATCTCATATTTATTGTGTTCATTATAATAATGCATAAACAATGAAAATTATTGGTGTTGATGATAATGATGCATGATCAATGAAAATTACTTTGAGAGTGTCAATCTTGCATACAAAAGTACAATATATGTTGTCATGGTGTATCAATTTGTTGTGCATGTCCATGTGAAAAGACATATACATGCATCATATTTGCTAATTAATAATGTGACAAAGCAACTAAATTATACATAGATATGCCTCAAATTTGCTAATTAATAGCATATCAAATTTATTTTCAATATATAAAAACACAATGTGTTATCCACCAATAAGAAATATGGTCCTCTTCCTAGATGTATCCACATGCTTACTTTTGATCCATCTTTATATATGTATTGGTAGCTAAAACTGAACAAGATACCCAGAAAATTTCAATCCACTTCAACTAAATATTTGAACATAGGAAAGATAAAATATGAACACTTTACCCCATACTTGAAAATAAGAGTTTATTGCATTTCAGAGAGTTTCAATCCACTTCAACTAAATATTTGAACACAGGAAAGATAAAATGTGAACACTTTACCCCATACATGAAAATAAGAGTTTAGTGCATTGGTTTCTTTCTCGAATTCCTTGGTGTGTTGAAAAGATCTCATGCACAGATGATATGCATATATATTATTGATCAAATATTGGATAGCCCTTCCCCATGTGATTTAGAATTTTTAGGGGTTTGTTTGAGATGTTGAAAAGGAAGTATGCATGGAAAATATGACCAGTCAATCACAAATAGTAAGGAACAATTTATCAATTTTAATAGTAAGGACCAATTTAACAATTTTATTTGTTGGATTTCTTACCCAATTTGTGGGGGAGTGTTGAATCTATCAGCCATCTCTTCTAGCTCTCAAATTGATATGTGAAAGCTATGCTCACTTGCGGTGGTAGATCTGCATAAAGAAATACACCTCAATATAAGCCAAACAAACTAAAAATGAAAAGTGGAATCAAACAAACAAAGGGTGAATGTAATGGAAAATTATAGTTTCCAATATCTTCATGTTGGAATTTCCTCCACTTTCAAAGGCTAAAATGTAGGGGTCACCCAAGTTTTGTCTATACACCAGAACTTGTAGGTGTCAAACCTATGTGCGAAAAACCTTTATCAATTTGTAGAACATTTGTGGATAGACACGTTTTTTTCTATACAACCAAATACTTCATTGATATTTTCCCCTACCCTTGAGAGTCTCAAGTTGCATATGTGCTTTGCTTTACTTCATCAATAATGATAAGTAATGAATCCATTGGCATGCTTACAAAACCTAGATGAAAGAAGGCAAGGACTTACAAAGTCCATTGGTATTGACACTTGGGCACCTATTCTTATTTGCAATTGCCCCAAGTACATAGTTATTTTTCCACATTTCTTTTATAGAATGGAAAGTGCCTAATTTGGTTTATCAATTCATTGTTCTAATATTTGGGTTGTTGGTAATGGGGTTTTATTTTAACTACAAGATTTTGTGAAGGTTTGTTGAAAATTGACAAAAATAATTGAGTCCAGACACGTCAAAACCATTCTCCGGATTTCATTATTGGAAGGAATCATAAAGAGTATAACAACAATGTAATAATCAATAATCCAGCTAGTAATATATGATGCACTATGATGCAGGTGCTACCTTTACTCCTTACTGTTGTTGTCAAAGAATCCTCCACCTTTACTCCTTACTCCTGCTGCTATTGAAGAATCCTCTATCGTTTTTCATGAAAACAGAGACTGCACATAATAATCAAGTACTAGAAGGGAGTTCACACATGAAGATTGACTACAAAAGCTCGTTGATCCGAGACCAAAAGTGAATATAGGGAGCACAGTCAAGTACGAAGTTAGAAAACAATAACCCTAAGAAGTAAGTGTGATTTTAGTAGGAAACCCTTACAACGAATGTGTGGGAAGGCTGGCAAATGTCTCACATGCTAACAATGTGTTCTAGGACATTGTTCAACTAGCCTAAAATTAGAAACTTAGTATATGGTATTTAGAAGTTGGAAGAATGTTGTAAAGGAAGCTAATAAGCTGCCAAAAAAACCCTAGGATATGTTGTAAAGTTAATAAGGTGCTCAAAATAAAACTTAGGATATGTTGTAAAATTAATGCATTGTTCCAATTAATGGAAAGAAAAGTTGCAATAAGATGTTCATTTGGTTGCCTAATCAAACAGAGGGAAAAATTTGGTTAAACATTATCATCCCAACCTACATTTCTTAGTTGCAAAGGCTTAGTGCGACTCATAGTGAGTGTGTAAAGCTCATGAAGATGAGGAGGAAGATGACTACTGAAATTCATAGTAGAGGTTAAGTAAGCAGCCACAAAATGAAGAAAGAATATGCCAAAGCAAATGGCATATGGAGGTAGATGATTGATGAAGAATATGAGAGGGAGAAGGCTGAGATAATGGTCCATCTTGAAGTACCAATGGAACTGTTACAGAGGAATGAGAAAGACTATGGGTGTGGTTTTCATATGAGAAGAAAGATAAGGTGGCATAGGATACTGAGGACGAAAAAGAAAATGATGAATGCTCGACTAAAGGAAGAATTACTTAGAATAAGTGGAACATGTGAGGAAGGACAATTTGCTGACATTGTCATCAAGGAGGAAGAAGAGAAGTAGAATCTAAATTCTTTTATGAAAGAAGATGGGATATCTATGTCTCATATAAATTTCCATACACAGTTAGGGAAAAGTGATGTTTTTCATCATATTGTAAGGGCTAAGAGAAAATAAAGTTTGGCTTATGATGATCGCCAAAAGAAAGAAGAAATGTAGAAGGATATCAAGCAACCAAGTGGAGGGCTTGAAGAGGCTAAGAAGAAGACCATTGAAGATTTTTTGAGTCATGTAGAGGACTTGGAACAACAAGAGGACTTGATGATTAAATCATCAAATGAGATCATGAGGTCTTGTGGTTTTAAAACTGACAAGTTACGTGTGATTGCAAGTATTGTAGAAGATAAACCATCCTTTAGAACTATCTTGAGTGAGGTTGAAAGTTGCCAAGCAAAGTATGATGATGATTGTCTTTCAGATGAAGATCAACATGAGTTATGGCAACAAAAGGAGTTCATAAATTCCTTGCTTAGTGAAGGAAGTACCTTCAATGGAGATGAGACAGTTATGTCTTATAATGAGGAACCTGTTATTGGTAAGGACAAAGAGGAATTGGCTTTCTTGAGTGGCCAAAGAAAGATTGTTGGATAGACATCTAAAGTTGTCAAACAGATGGGGAATCAGAATTTTATTCTGATGAAGATTGAAGAAGTAGTGTCACCAAGAAATTGGACTTGTGAGAAAGAAGATAGTAAGGATTTTATAGAGTTTTTGGGAGAAATTCCAAGTGAGATGGAAGATTTGTGGCATAAGTAAAGTATTTTGGAGAAAATGCTAGAAAACCAAAGAATATGTATCCAGACTGTAAAATCAAAGTTGAATGAGAATGAAGAGGTTGTCATGGATGACAAATGTGGAAAATATTTTGTCAAAAATGTCGGCAAATAGAGAAAACATTGTTAAATATTTATGCTTAATGAATTGGTTGATTCTCATATACTGGATAATAGAGAAGAAAAGGTGGATGAGTATACAGTCATGAAGATGATAGGCAATAAATATAAAAATATGAAGCCAAAAGTGGAAGTTGAAGAAGAAGAAGTTCGCTATTGTGAACCAGAGCAAGGAGGCATCCTTGGAATGGATGATGTGGAGGAGAGACTAGCTGATAGTCTCATGAATTCTTTTGAGAATTTAAATCAGCATATTGATGTGCTAAAAAAGGAGTTAGAGGAAAACTCAGAACATCAAATTGAGATGTTACCAAAGAAGGAAAAGGAAATGAGACCTTATATTTTTAATTCTGATAATTGATGTATTATTGCAAGTTGTGATGAAGATATTGTTGCAAAAATTAAAAAATGTCTGGCACATGAGAATGGTCAAATGAAGGAGGAAAGGGAACATTCCATGATAGTACTTAACCCATGGAATGAAAACATTAAATCATTGAAAAGTAACTCTGCAAACAAGGAGTAGAAGGTAGATGTTGTAGAGGGAGATATCTTCAAGGATATTCAAGAATTTTGGGTGGCAGCAGTATCTACAATAGTATCTGGAGCAATCTCAAGAGCAATAGTAGAAGCTAAAGGATAAAAAGCTAAAGAAAGTAATCAACAGTTTAAATATGAATGGACAACATGCAGTGAGATGCAGTGGCAGAATAATAAAAGAAATATTTGTTATTAGTAGAGGATTGAACTGCAAGAGGTCATGGATGAACTATGGGATTTGATGTGAGTACCTAAGAAAAGCTGCAGTAGAGCCAAGAAAGTAATCCACTGTAAAGTTGAATTGAGGGTGAAGAATGATGAAGGTAAAGACAGTGAAGCACTAGAACATAAGGTGTGGAAGCCTGGAAGGTTTCAACCAAAGAGAAATGAAGTTAGTGAAGCTTATGGGCAACAACAAACAAAAGTTTGGGAGCTTGGAGGTTTTTGTCAGCATATGAAATCACATGATCAGGAGATCATGAATGTTTTCAACTTTGGGAGTCTGATGTAGGAGCATTGGCTCTCAAAGATCAAGCTCGAAGTATCTAGTCAAACCTAAAGGTCTAGACATTAACCCAAGAAGGGGCCATTGTAAAATTTCATGTAAAACAATGTTTATTACTTAGCAAGAGTAGATAGAGAATATTTTTAGTTGTTAGGTGTCAGTTAATGATATCCCTGAAGAAATGGGATGACTTGAAAGAGTAGTTGTTGTTTGTAGTTAGTAGTTGAATGAGTCATAAGTCAGAGATAAGGGTAGTTTCATTAAAATAGAATTTGTTGCATTAGTCTAGGAATTAATTACAAGTTTATAAGAGTTGGTTGTGAGAGCTGGATAAGCTTATATTGGTAGTAGAAAAATAAGGAGATTAGATCAATGAGAGAGGTCTAGAGGGGGTAGAATGAAGTGGCCAATTCAATTTATATCTGGCCAAAGGAGATGGATGAGATTTCAATTAAGGATATAAGTACAAAAGATTAATTAATGGATTTCATTATTTTTTTATTGCCTTTGTATGGAAAAAATCCAAACCTGAGCATTGATGGTTGAGTAAGGGAGAGTGTGAGAAAAGGCCAAGCATTTGGTGAGTCTCTGTAAAATATTTTGTTATTAATTAACAATAGGAAGAGATTGCTTTTCATTTGATTTTCAGTCTATGTGTGTGTTTGTCGATCAGTTACAATGATAAGTGAAATGTTAGTGATGAATGACTATAGCTTTAACTGTGTGTTACAATTTTCAGAATAATCTTGTGCATATTATAGCCAACATAGGGCGGAGACTTGGCATCCGATCCTACCATTGAAACTTCTCACTTGGAAGAGCAATTGATTTGAAAACAAGAAAACATTGTTAGCAGAAGGTCCCGCGTTGAAGTAATTCAAGTTGCTCAATATAGTATTCAGTAAATGCAGAGGCATGAATTCTATGTTAGATCTATGGACTTTCAGGAGAAGTCAATGTCAGGTTGTGTGGTGTTTTATTCTATATGGATAAATTCTCTCAGTCACTAGATTTCCCTATGGAAATGCTAATTTATTTTTAGTCTCATCGCAGGTGTGGATGGTTCATGGTCAGAGGGTTAGAGATTTAAGACCCATAGGGTATTGACGGAGGTCGTTAGCATTATGTTGAGATGTCAAGATTAGTTTTTGGAGAGAATCAGTTGTTGTGTAGTCAATGATGGCTAGATGGTGTTGCAAATCTGAGGCGAGACCCCAATTTGAATGGATGGGTAGCCGAGATGTGGTTAATAATATCATTTTTATGGTTTGTACTGGAGTGCATATAGTTCTCTTAGTGGAGAAAGAAGAATAAATAAGAGGTTGTATCAGACTTCTGAAAGGAGGAAAATGGTACAGAAGCAGGACAGATCTTTAGAAAGATTTACCTTGCATCACAGAGCCTGCAAAAAAGTTTCTTACTTGGAAGAAACTTGGAAATTCCTAATATAAGAGGGATATTAGGTACATTTCTTCTATAGGAATGAGTACATTCCTTTATTGGAATAGATATGTCGTCCCTAATTAAGAGGGAGAGATAGACACATCATTCTTATCTTCACATGGAAGACAAAATGGGAGATTGGGTAATCATCTGGCATATGATACTCCTTAATAATGAGATTGGGAATCCAAGATAAGAGTAGTCGTAGAGAACCAATTTTCTTACGATTACGAATCCTAGATAAGAATAGTCCTAATTGAATACACCATGAGAACCTAGGTTGGGTATGTTCTAGGAGAGACAATGATGAGAGCGTCTATAAATCATTGGTCTCACCAGCATTAATCTTGGATCTTTTGGAGAGATAGAGATGTTAGTCAAGGACTTGTTATGTGACAATGATGGTTGATATGATGCTATATAGCTGGGTTACCAATATGATTCTTCTTATGATAAATTATTTAGATTGAGAATGACCAAGTACCATTATGATTACCTCCCTAGCTAAGAGGTAGTGTTGAAAAGTGTAACTAGGTTCAGTCTTCATAATGGCATGTAATTGTGATTTTTGTAAATGATAAAATTATTATTGTAATGCTTGCTTCATAGGTTTCATGAGCAAGATATTATATTGGATCCCATTGAGAGTCTTCAGGATTTGTCATTAAAAATTCAATTTCATGTATGAAACAAATGTATATGAGTCTATAGAATTGTCATAAAGCCCTCCAAAGACAGCAGTATTTCTCCTCTTCAAGTTAGCCTCAAGATGAAGTATATGACACATGTCAGCCCACATAATTAGAGACACGCCCCTTCATTGAGGTCTTGTCGGCTTATATTCATGGGAATACTACTATATATATGAGCGTAGGTTCTTTGCATTTCTACAAAAAACAGTTGGGATATCTCTCTGAATTCGGGAGAATAGCTATAGTAACAAGTTCTGATAGATTGCAGAAGTAAGATTTATGAAGGAGCTCGATAAGGGTACATGATTGGAAAGATAGATTTGGTGTTGTATCACATTCAAGGAGTTAGGGTTTCCCTCTGAGATTCAGATGAACATTACAATAACAAGTAAAGAGTCATGTTTAGATAGATTGCAGCGACAAGTATTTTTGTATAGGAACTTAGATTGTAGTGAAAATTATTTTGGTGACACTGCAGTGATATGTATTGGTGCCACCATAGTTCGTTGGTATCATAGTTTGGTGACTATGTCAGTATAGGAGATGATCTCAGACTATTCACAGTTCGTTTTGGAGCTCTCATTGTAACTTTTTTTCGATGCTTTCACATGAGAAAGGATCAGTACTATCATAGTATGAAGTACTCAATGTCATCATAGAGATAAGATCTTTGTGACATGTCACTGACAAGGTCTAGATGGTAACTATGTCTTCGTGCTAAGAAGGTAGAAGCGAAAAAGGAGTCAAGAAGTAGAAAAGAGCATAAGATAGTCAAGAGAACTAGTGTCTTCGTCTTGAAGTGACTAATAAGCTAAGTGTCTTAGTCTTGGTCTTGGTATTCATCAATTGGAATCTCTATAAGGATAATTTGTGCGGGTTTTCCTCTCAAAGAGTGAGATTTTTCGCCCTCACTAATAGCTGACATTCTGTGTCTCTTGTCTATTTATGTTCATGCATTAGTAGTTTTTTGTTGAAGAAGAACATGCAACAAGAAGATCCTAATCTAATGCAGTACAAGGCCCTCACAAGCAATTACAAATTAAGACAAATCACCTAATCTTTGTTGCCCTAGATTTATCAACACATATGTCGTCTTCTTGTAACAATACCATTGTTGCAGTAGAAATGGTAGAAACAACATACAAGAAATAGTCACACTGCTAATCAGGGGGATATAAGAGAGATGCCCGAACTAGTACATATTTTAGGGCATCAAATATCATTTGAGCATCATTGTCCTAATGGAAAGGAACCCCTTTCTTGAGAAGGTGAGTGAATCCTTTGGTCAACTCAACTAATTAGGGATGAATGTTCACATGAAGTTTGCCTTCCATTGGAGTCCTTGAAGCCGAACAAGATAAGAAGGTGCATGTAGATCAATCATTGCCTGTACTTTCAGAGGATGAATATGAATTCCATGTTTTGAACTAAAAAAACGAAGAATACTACCAAAACTAATGTAGAACAAACATTTGTGTGGATTTAGTCGAATATTATAGTGCCTACATCGTAAGAAAATGACCCTCAGATGCATCATATGGTCACCTCGATATCTAGAATGAGCAGGTAGATCATCCAAATAAGGTTACAAAATGTGTTTAATGTCATGAAAAGTGTAATCCATTTCCCATTGAAACGTGGCCCAACATTCTTTAAACCAAATGGGAGCTTTGGTAGGAATATGCACCCTAGGGACAAATAAGTGCAGTTTTAGGTTGATCCATTGGGAGAATGATGATTTGATTATATCCAAAGAATCCATCCATGAACGAATAGATTTTGTACCTGAAAAGTCATCAGCAATATGGCCAATGAACGATGTCGGGTAATTTTTCTTTGGTGAAACATGATTTCATCTCAATAATCAATGCATGCATGCATTGTCCCCTATTTCTTGATGACAATGACAATATTTGAAACCCAACCAGTCAAAGAAATGGGGTAGATGAAACTAGCATGAAGGAGTTTTTCAACTCCAGCCTTAATCGTTTCAGCGTTCTTGGGATGGATTGGACGGAGGAGCTATCAGACTGGTTTAGCATAAGGATATGTTTCAATATCATACACCACTATATTTGGGTCGATACCTAGCATTTCCTCGGAGGTCCAGGGAAAGACATCTCGAAACTCTTGAAATAGGGGTTTATAGGTCTTAATATCGGATGGAGAACAAGATGCACTAATGTGTAGATTTTTTATAATCCCTGATTTAACAGAGATATCAAGAGGTATCGTCTCTTTGATATTCAAGATATTCTTTTTGGAATTAACGTCGTTAATAGAAACGGAATTCGTAAAAGATGCAATGATATTGGGTAGATGTACATCACTAATATTATCCTCAATGGAGTCTGGTAAGGAGGTACGATGGTGATGATCATACCATGGTGCATAATTTAGCATCATTTTCTCCATGATCCTCTTATATAGAGAGAATGTACGAGAGAAACAATCAGAAGATGTGTCATAAACCAATGATCGATCGACCCAACTGATCGAATATAATGAATAATCTACACAAGCTGAATAAATGGCTTTGTAATCAAGCTCAATAGGGCTAAGATACATTCTCTCACAAAAACTATGAATGTTAGTTTCATTTGGTACAACCCATGGATCAATCAAGATAATAGAAGATGATATCATACTAATATAAGCAACCGATGATGAGATGTCCGGAAGTGGAGGAAGAGGGAGCGAAAAGGTTCCCATGACCAAGTAATCCTTCAACTATCCAACCTTGAAATTTTGATAAGAGTGTATAGTTTCCTCTACAATCAAGACACTTCTGGTAACATGAGAACCAGAGGTGAATAAGGTGAGTTAGTCAATGACCATAGTCCCACCCTTATGAGGAATGTTGATCATATGGAAATAGGTCGAAATGACAACATCCATGGCATCAACCCATGTGCAACCCAATAGAATATTATAATCAAGAGGTATGCAAATTACTTCAACTTATATGGATATAGTTTTTCCTCCTAATTCTACTTGCAAGGAGTTCATAATACAACAAGGTTTATATGTTCTCCCATCGAAATCTTTCAATGTGGTGGGTTACTAACTCAATTGAGTAGAACCAATCACTTTCTAGCAAGACATATTCATGATACAGTTGAGGCTCCCTTGTCGACAATAGAACAATGAACATTCTTACCATGGATGATAACCTGAATGATAAAGGCCAATTGAGCTAGAAGGTGAGGCTTATAGTTTTTATGACTAAAAACAACTAAATGGGAATCTGAAGGATCCATACATCCGATAGTTGAAAGCAAAGCCTTCCTTTTTATGGGACAATTTTGCAACACCTCGAGGGTCAACATAGCTAAAGGAGACTGAGCCAAGTCTTCAAATAATTTATAATTTTTAGCAGCCCTCACACAAGGGTTGAAAGAAGATTTTTGAATAACGCCCTTCAGAGGCATAATAGTTAACTTCGTAGGAATTGAGGGTGGAGTGGGATCAGATGAAGGTGATGCCAAACTCATATGTTCATCAGTAGCCTAACTGCTTAGAGGATTCATATTACCATACCCATTTCTCAATATAGCCACCATAACATCAGATTTAGGCTTCGTGGAGGAAAGCATCAAAACTGTGTTAGAGGAACAAGGGTCACGAACAACAATGTCAGTCTCCTTATTGGGAAATGGATCGGTCAACACAGTGGGAGAAGTGTAGGATTTCATAAACTGGTTTACGTCCCCGTGGTAAGGATAGTCACAAGGAAAGTGCTCCTCATTGGAAATCAAGAATGGGTAGTGAGGCTTTCATTTCTCATCATAGGACTGATTTATTTTTTTATCCTGAAGTGAGGAATATTTCTTATTTTTTCCTTTTTATTTCTTCTTACTTCAAGGTTGTCATTGATATTTTCCTCTATCGGATGAAATAGCATTTATCTCAGAATAAAAAGTTGCAGGAGGATTGGATGAATGGTTGTGGATAGATGCAGCGATAGAAACACCAGATGGTTTACTCACTGTCTGGGAACTAGTAGAACCAATTATTCCATTAGCACCATGAGATTATTTACCAGGAGTTGAAGGAACATTGTTCGAAG
This sequence comes from Pinus taeda, assembly GCA_000404065.3. Classification (NCBI taxonomy): domain Eukaryota; kingdom Viridiplantae; phylum Streptophyta; class Pinopsida; order Pinales; family Pinaceae; genus Pinus; species Pinus taeda. The sequence goes on from APFE031353339.1 coordinate 11,280, forward strand.
GTATCAAAGTATCTGGTATCTTCTCATAGAGCATGCCAAATTAGGTATAGAGGAGGTCCAAATACTGGGCACAAGAAATCCCTTTCTCTTAAGTCATAACCCCACCTTTAGCTACATCCTCTATAACAGATGAAAAAAGTGCTTTAATGTTAGACAGGCAAAGTAGGTTGCCAAACATCGGCAGCCATCCCACGATAAGGAGGATTATAATTAGGCTGATTAGCAATTTGAGGCATACCAAGTACAGGTTTCACCCATACAATAGGAGGAGGGTATAATGGAGGCAAATGCACCCCAAATGGAGGGCGCCCAACATAAGGAGATTTAGGCTGTTGAAGATATCATTTCCCACTAACATAAGGGCCAACCAGTTTTTCAATTGTAGAACACATATTTCATTAAAATTACAAATTTTATATTACAATTACATCACAAAAATTGAGTTTTTTTAGTTATTTTGAAATTCTAGATCCACTATTTAATTCCACATTTAATGAAATATATGTTGTAGGTGTTGGCAGAGGAGAAGGAGCAGGTTGAGTAACATTCACAAGGGAAGTGATATATGTAATTCTTGAAATATATGACATGGGAGAGGTCCAAGCACTAGAAGCTGCACTAGAGAAGGCACCAGATAAAGACTAATGATCAAGTGGGACAGATAGGTCACCATAATGATGTGCCTCTGGTGATGTTGAAAACATGGATGAGGAAGCAAAATTTGATGACTGAACCATAGTGGTTCAAATGGGTTGGGAATTCATATCGAATCCTATTATGGTTAACAATCCCAATGAATATTGCTGTGAGAAATCTGCAAGTGAGTCAAAAGATCAAGTAAAGGAGTTTGTGTTGGAGTGTGAAGAGGAGGAAGAGGGTGAGCCTGATAAAAATAGATTCCACTCAAATGAACATGAGTATAAGGACGAGGCTCATCTTGTGGTATCTCTTCAATACTCACAAGATTGTATGGAAGAGATTCACCATCGGGTCCACGATATATGGATGGAGGTTTTGTCAAAGACAAAGGAAGAGAAGGGGAAGGTATTGAAGTAACGAGTGAAGATGGATAAGGCCTCAGGTTCAATAACCTTGGGTAATAAAATTCCTGACTCAAATGTTTTTTATTTTAATTTGATCGTGATTTTGACCAAGTCAAAATGTTAAATATTACAACATCTCTACCATACTAGACTCCAGAGCATGTCGTACACAAAAATTAATTGAAAACGTAAGATATTTACATTTTTTATTCAAATTAGATTATAAATTTAATTATTTAAAATATTTTTTGGTAAAATGGAAATATTTGGTTATTTTAATTATATTTTAAAAAATTTACATATTTACACTGTAAAGCGTTCCCCTTTGAAATCAACTCCCCCAACTGCCACCATGTAATGATTTGCACCATTCGATCGGATGTTAGATGATTGGAAATTTTAAGGCCCTTGGATTAATAGTTAAGAAATAAACCTTAATAGTAGGTTAAAACGAGAATTCTCCAGAGCTTTTACAACATTCTCTTCATGGTTTTCCAATCTTGGTGACCAAGAAAAACCATAAGGAGTCTTGTGATTTCGATGGGGCTTTCAACTTCAGTTTGAGGATGTAGGGTTCAAATTTAGTTTTAGGTTATAGGGTAAGGAAATTTGAATCCTTCATTCATGCAATATTTTTTTCCTTGTGCGGGATGCTTTGCAACTTCTGCAGCACTTAATAGGGACTCAAGGGGGAATTTGGGTGTCTTTTTATTGCAGTCACTTGCTCTGGCAGGATGCTAAATTCTTCAAATAAAGTTCAACAATCCTCTCATTAGATTTGAGTTAATTTACAATGTTGGTATCTGATGATGCCTGTCATGGATTTTAACTAGTTTTTTCAATGGTAGAGATTTTTGTAACTTTGACACCCATTGAAGTAATTTTTCCCTTTATTTTTTGTTGGGAATGACAGGATTTGATAGAGAATTTTATATGTATACTATTCATTACATTCTCTGTTGTTTGAATTTTTTGGCTATGAGGTTAGTCTTATATATCTCTTCTAATTATTTTTTTCTGGCTTCAGGACGGAGGATACGGAAGCAATTGCGTCTTCTGCATTTGATGAACAAAGTTGCTTTGTTATTTATGCATATAGCTAATTTTCTTGGAAGGTTGTCAATGATGGTCATTTTCGCCCATGAGGGTTGGAAGAAATTTCTCTACAACATGGTTCTAAGCATCGAACTTTAAGCTAATGGACAACCTTACATATAATAGAACCATGTTTGTACTAGGTTTATGCTAGGTGAATGATTCTGAAATAGCTCTTTTCCCAGATTTAAGCCCCCGTTGTCTTCAGCTCAGTACCTACAATGACGAGTCCACCTGATTCAATTCTACAAATTTAAGGGTAGTTTGGGATTCCTTCTATGATCCAAAATGAATGACGTGGTTCACGTCTGCTCAGGCTTCTCATGTTCAACACCATAGGTAAGGGTTTTCTTTATTTGTTTCAATTTATCCCAATTGGTTTATGAACGAAAGGGATCTAACAAATGTAATTTCTTCTTACAGTCTAAGCAACTACATAGCGACAAACATTACCAGTGAAGGAGGAGAACTTGCCAAATTTCCAACCCTTGTTTCTCCAGGTTGGTTTCTGAACCTATTTTGAAAAAATACTTGCTTTGTTTACCCTTATGGGCCTGTTGCAGTTTGCTAAGCTCGAAGAGGATTTTCTTCTGCATTAATCATTATGGGTTCTTTTTCTTTACATGTTGAGTTTCTAGTACTACAACCTTGAGGGCTTTCAAGGAAATGGCCATGGCCTTCATCCATCTGAGTCTTTTTCATTTTTTGTTCTTTTTGTCATTACAGTCAGACAATGGATTAAAGCTTCACAACATCCTACTACAAACGGGAAGAACAACTACAGGAAAGGGCTTCGTTAATTTCTCGAACTTCTACTATTTATGCAGCAGCCTCTTCCTGAGGTTTTATAATTTATGAAGTTTCACAGTTACTGCTTGTTTTGTTTTTTTCCTAGTTGTACATAAACTTGGCTACAATTGTTTTTCCTATTTTCAAATGGGTTCCAGCCATGAAGCTTCTGTGGCTCGGGGTTATATTGTCTACTTTTAATTCACATGTAATAATCCATGGGGAAGAATGAACCCTTTTTTTCTATTGTTACCTAAATTATAATGGAAGGACTAACCCCTCTCAAGCATTTTTTATCAGTTATTACACCGTGTGTTTTCCACTAGATGGAATTTAGTTAACTATAATTTCTGACTGCTCATAGTTTAATGATGAAATTATGTAAAAGAGAAAATGACTTGTGGTTGTTTTACTTATAGTACATTCATAAGTCCGCAATGAACTAGAACTACTTTCTTTCTTTTTAATGCAACATAACATGATTTAGCTATCAACTTCTATTCTCGCTTCAGAGTTTTTACTTGTAAATTAATTTGTAGTTTATTATAATAAGTAAAATTTTTCCTCTTTCCATAAGTTTTGTTTCCTGAAATCTATACAAAAATAACTTGAAGAGTAGTTATTATTCGTTTTCCTCATTCTCTTCTCTTCCTGTGAATCAATTAAAATAGGTTAATGTCATAAAGGCTTATAGCCCCATGCACAAACCTGAATTACTTTTTCATCATATATACCAGGAAAACTTTGCAATAACTTGTACTCGCCATTGTTGAAATTAACACAAGATCCATCTTAACTCAAGACTTGAGATGTGTCCGGCAAGCTAAGAGGGTTGGTCTGGAAAGGTCTTAACTAAGCTAGCTATACAGTGTCTTGCAAAATCTTAATTGAGCGTAGTTAAAATGCTTATTGTGAGGTCAAGCTGAACTTAAGAAGGTATGGTCCACCTCTTTTCCCAGCCAGCAGTAACTCCCATCCAGTCAGATTCAACCATCCTATATTCATTTCTTATTCCAACACTAGGCCAACAAGCAAAACCTCGAGATAGATATTCATGCTTAAGTTTGAAAATGACTCGTAAGGCATGCAGGTAATTGGAAGTCTTCAAGAGCATAATGGAAAGAAGAGCTAAGTCTTCTAACATCATGAGAGCCATAAAGAAGACACTGGAAGAAAAGAAAAAGGTGTGGGATTCTAAGCTCAGAAGTAGTAGAAGATAGATAAGGGATCAATGCAACTAACAAAAGCTAGCTGGATAGGAACATGCCCATGCCTATAGCCAGGGTCTTTCAGTCACTACTACCTGTTGAAGTTACAGCCCACTCACTGCCTGTCATAGCCAACAGAATAAACATCATTCCCATAAGCTCAATTTCAGTCTGCCGATAAATAATAGGTAAAGGAAGACATGATCTAACACATGTAGGAGGTGCATGTGGATCAAATCATCCAATGATGTTATGAACCAAATATAGAGTATATTCCCTCCTAACTAAGTGCATGCAGGGCTAAAGCTCTAGATCTGCCAAGTCATCAGTCAATATATAGACCTACTCTCAGTTCCAGATAATGATGAGTGTCCAAGACAGAGAATGCATGCAGGTGGCAGTTTTTATGAATACGGTGTAGAGAACGAGTTGAGAATGAAATAGAGGAGTGCTTAGGACAGTCGCCCAAGAAAAGAAGGCCCATGACGTATTCACTCTGACCCATTCAAGATACTCTATATCTATCTAGACCAATAGGTACTCATCTCTATCTCAATACTCTACACCTATAGATAGATCTATTTAAATCTCTAGAATCAATATCTACATCGCTAAAACGGCAACATAATCCGTGTTCTTTGTACTTCCCCTCTCGTCTCTACCAATGTGGGACTGCCAATATGTGAAAGCCATAAGTTGTGCTTTGTCCAATCCAATGTCGTAAAGGCAGTATAACTCACTCATAAAGTAAACGTAAGAATAAAGTTGTTGATTGGTCCCAATTACTTGGTTATGCTTGAGCCTAGGAAAGGTCCTATTAAGGTGTTATTATCAAATTTCTCTTTAGATGAGTGAAAAAGCATTTAGATTGACAATTTAAAAAATCTAAATATGGTTTTGTGTGTCTATGTAATTTCTTTGCATGGTACATGTGAATATGGTTTTGGTCATCTCTATAGTCATGTGCACAATATATGTGCATTCTACAGCCCAGTAATCATAAGATCTTGTCTAACTAACTAGTTATACTTTAGCTCAAGAAAGGTCCTAGTAGAGTTACAGTATCAAATTCTTCATGAACAAGGCACAAAACTATAGAGATTGTCATTTTAAGAAATGTGATTTCTCATGCCTATCTAAATATGGTTTTTGGGCATCTCTGCATTCTTTTTCTTAGTATGTTTGCATTCTGCAGCACATTAGTCGAACATTTTTGGTTTTTATATATACAAAAACTAACACAGAGATCCATATTTGGTTTTAACTTTTTATGTATACACAAATTAACACAGAGATCCATCTTAACTTAAGATTTGATGTGTCTTGCTAAGCTTTCAGGCTAGGAGGGTTGGCCTGGAAAGGCCTTACCTAAGGTAGCTCTACAATGTCTTGAAAAATCTTAATTATGCTCAGTTAAGCTGCTTGTCATGAGCTCAAGCTCAATTGATTAAGGTATGGTCCTGATTAATTGCTTATACTTGAGTTCAAGAAAGATGCTAGTGGCATCTTAGTATCAAATTCCACCTTCACTAAGATCAAACGCAATGACATTCACATTTGAAAATAATTTAAATATGGTTTTGGGCATATTTGTAATCTCATGCACAATATATATACATTATGCAGCCCAGTAATCAAACCCTTGTGTGGATTTTTATATATGAACACAAAGATCCATAATAGGAGGGTTGGTCTCATTAGTTGGATATTTATTTGTTAAGTGTCATCATCCTTTTTAGCTAAGGTCCTACCTGACCTGGTCTTAGTATCAAATTCCTAATCAATCGTGAACAAATTATTTGTGCAGATATATCATCAAGACACAGCCCTACAACAACCATCGGTAAAGCCAAAGCAGTTTACACAGATATGCTCAAGCCCACAAACTACAAATCCCCATAGGGCTTTTCGCAGGTCTCCATATGTTTCCTTTGTCATTTCCAGCCTCTCATCTGGTAAGGATATGTTCAAATTTTATAGTCCTAACTATTGTTGTGTGTTTTTCTGTGGTCAAATTTGTTTGAAACATTCTCCTCTATAGTGTTCCTAGGAAAATCTTGTAATAGCCCCACTGAGATAAAGAAAACTGCTACTTGCAAAAGGTCACCTATGCCAAATAATCCAATAGCTGTAGATCCATAGAGGCATATGCAGAGCTCATTTCACGACACTCGATCACATGGGTTTTGGAACCCCTCTTCTTGGAACTAGATATTGATGTGCATCGCCTTCATATTAGGTTGAACTATTGTTGCATATTCACACTTATTTCACAACAATTGTGTTACCAATGACTATTCCCTTCATATTACATTCAGTTGTTTTTAAAGATTCATACTTAGTTCAAAATTATTGTACTACTACTTCTTCATTAGTTCACTTGTCAGCTTGTCATGGAGTTGATTCATTCAGCTAGGGAAGAATCAAAATTGAGGCTAAGGCTTCAGGTTGTATTTCACAAATACCTATTGTCATACTACACAATATTGAGTAAGTTGTCAGGAATCATCATACATGACTACAAGTTTTCATTGATTACAGATTTTCTTTTTCTATCTATCTATGCTCTTTATTTATTAATGATTGGTGGTTATGTTGGATTTAATTTTACTAGTCTTTGTTTGTTTCTTAAAACATTGTAATGTTAATTCATAAAAAGTTTTAGCTGACTGTACTTTGAGGTGTAATTAGTTATCTCAGTTAGCTGAGTTAAGTAGTTAGATTAGTTCCATGAGTTTGTGGAACTAATTGTGAGTTAAGTTAGTCAATGCATGCATGCATGTAACTAGTGTACTTCAGATAACTGAATATTATCTCATAAATAACTCATGCATGTCAGTTCAGTCAGAGACCCAGTTGAGATCAGAGGATGGGACATTGTACTATCAGTTGCAGGAATAGTCCCTTGAGGATATCTCTTGCATGCAGAAGGAATTCATTCCTTGAGGATTGAGTAGTTATTTATGAGTTTGGTGAGTTGTGTAAGAGGTGAATTCACACAAGTGGAAGTAAGAGGACCTAGGAGAAACTGTGCAAGGAAATATGAGGATTGGAGGACTAAAGGAAGGCATATGTTGTGTCTATTCTGTCTATGACCAGCATTGAGGGATTGTACTGAGAGCTAGATAGCGTGTGAAATAAAGCTTTGTGTAATCTGAAGATATTTCCACTTGGATGATATTCCACGTAGCGGGATTTTTAGCTGAGGCTTTCCCCGAAGTATTCTTATGTGTTCATTTGTGATTGATTTCTCATTCTGTGTTATATGTGTTCTATTTGATCTTGCACAAAATCGATTAATCTTCCACAAGTTTATTTTTAGAAGTAGATCAAGTATTTTGCTTTAGTATATTGCATTATAAGGTGATCTACAATGAGAAATTCTACATGTTGAAGTGAAGAAACCTATTGTTATGAAATATGTAATTAATCAAATAATCCACCTAATTGAGCAAGTATTGCAGTTGTAATTGTAATTGTTTCTCCAATATGCATTTTAACAGAGCTCTGTGTTTTTGGTGTATTGTTATGTATTCCTCCAACAAATTATTTCTTCTTCATAGTCATCATAAGGAATATTTGTATGTGTGCAGAGTAAAGCTAGATTCGTAGTCATTGCACATGATATTGATCCAATTGAGTTGATAGTATGGCTTCCTTCACTTTGTAGAAAAATAAACATCCCATATGCAATTAACAATAGCAAACATCTCCTTGAGGGGTATGCATATTTATAAACTTTTTTAACTATTTTTAAGCATGACAGAGTTCACAAAAGCTTAAATTATAAGTAATATGTGATTAATTTTCATGGGAAACTAATATGCCTTCTGCACTATGCAATTTTTTATTGTAATTAATAAGAGATTACTTTTCATGGAAAACTAATATGTAGAACTTCTGCACTAAGAATTTTTTTTTTGCAGATTGTGCACAAAAGACACAACAACTTGTGCTTGACTTATGTGAAGAATGAGGACAAGAAGGAATTTAGCAATACTATCAAGGAAATAAAGGTGCTCATAAGTTATTATAAGTCACTATGTTTTACTCATCAAACAATTCCACATAAAATCAAAATTGTAAATTAACTCTTCTTGCAGGCTAACTACAATGACAAGTTTGATGAGTATCAGTCACAATCAGGTGGTGGCATTATGGGAACCAAATATCAGGCAAAAAAAAAGGCAAAGGAAAAACTTTTGGCCAAGGAAGTAGTAAAGAGGCTCGCTTAAGAATAAATCCTCAGAATATTTGTGCAATGTCGAAATTTTTATTGGCTTGCCTTATGTAGTTTCTTGCAATTTGATTTATAGGTATAGTAACATAATAAAATTAGTATTAAGGAATTCTCTAAAGTCAATTTTAGCTTAATGCTTGGAAAACTTCTCAATTTTTCGACTGGATAAATTGTTGAGTAAACAAGATTTCATACACATTCATTGGCCTTACGCATTCTCTACAACTTTTTGTATGTTGTGATGATGGTATCTTCATTTTCTCTTTTGTTATGTTATTGTTGTTGATATATATTTCTATATACTTTTAAGTTTCTACAATGTTTAAATATGCATGTAGCTATCTATTTTTGGTTTTGTGTGCCTTATTTTGACATGCTAAGAACTATATACTCAATCTTGTAGCATGGGTTTATATGAACTTTGATATCTTTTACTTTTTGCACTATGGAAAAAGTATCTAAATTGAATGACATTTTCCTTTCTAACAAAAGTATCTCCATTGAATAACATTTTCCTTTCTAACAAAATTATCTCCGTTGAATGACATTTTCCTTTCTAACATTTTAGAATTTCTTGTTCCTTGATTATAAGATGGTTTACCCTAGCATGAAATTACTTGAAGGCTCTATGTTTGATTCCAATACATTTTCTCTTTCTTGAGATGGTCTTTGTTTTATTAAATTATATCTTTTTATTGTTGAAGGTGTTTTGTCTGCATTTGGAATGATAATTAATCTAATAATGCTTGCAAGTCTTCTACTCCTACTTCCAATATGTTGAATGAGAATCTAGCCTGACATTGAGCTATACTTCATTAATTTAGCTATCTTTCCATTCATTTCTTCATTGTGAAATGTTGTTACTACAACATCCTTCTTCTAGTACTCTGGACCTTCCTTCAACTTTTTAAAATCTCCTTCTAGGGCTATTTTGGCTATTAGGACAACCTCTAGCTGCTCAGAAGATTGATCTGTAATTTTCCTACTCTTCTTGAGATCTAAACTCACCACAATTAACTTTTGAAAGGCTTCCTTTTCCTTGATATTAGCATCATCCACATGGGCAAGGACCTTTACTACTCTTTTACTTGCATGTTCTTCAACCTCCTGTGCTTTCTTGTATAGCGAATCATACTCTTCCTTTGTAATTGACACATAATTATCATTTGATTTCTTAGATGAAGCTCATTTTCTTTGTCCGGAAGAGCATCTTTGACAATAGAAATTTCCATATTAGCACTTTGTGCATCTTCTTTTACTGCAACAATCTCAGCTTCAACTTCTTCAAGGGAATATAATAATTTAGTTGCATTTTCTTTGGCTATGTTAACCTCAACTTTTGTGCATCACACAACTTCAACTCAATATCCTTGAAATTGGTCAATTCTTTATTCAACAATTGAACCTCTTCATTAGCCTTACTTGCCATTGCAGATGCTTATTTGGCTTCATATTCCCATTTTTGCAAAAATAGCATCATTTTCATCCTTGACCATTAAGCATGATGCATATGCCAAATCGAGAGCCTCTTTCAGAATCCTTATTTGGTTGTGGTGTCCTTAGAATCCATTGCAACAGAGAGGTTTTTCTTCACCCATTGAAGCTCTTGAGTTGCATACTGCAAGGAAACCACATCAAAAGAATGTTGTCTCTACAAAGTTTCAAGTTCATATTGTCGACCTTGATCCCTCTTCTGAGCAGCCTCAATGGTGTCCTGCTCAAGCTCATCGATCGACAACTTCTCACTCTTAGTTTTCTCCAGTGCTCTCTTCTCAACCACAAGAGACTCACTCAATCTCACATTGGCTTTATTTAATGCCCTCTTATAAAGAAGTGTACACATTCTCTAATAACTAGAATCCACAATGGCATTCAAACTACAATCGAAGATAAAAACTGCATTCAACGCAAAACCCAAAAGTAGAATTACAACCAACAATGAAGGAAAATTTTAGGGGCTAATATTTGCAGGTGGGCTAATTTTCTATGTTTTTCCAAAAAAAATATTCACTAATTTCCATTTTTCGTAAAAAATATTCGCCCAAATTTTATATCATAAAATTATTTTACCTTAAAAATCGCCAAAGTTTTTGAGAGACTGTATAGAATCATTATAAACTTGAATATTTTTACAAACATATTGCTAAACATTTTATAGTTTTCATGTTAGGGACTAGCAAGATTTGCCAAGGTTTCTAAAGTTTAAGATAAATTTCCATCCTTAAAATTTTCCTTGCCAACAATAATACCCATAGGCAACAAATCGATCCAACAACACTACCCAAATGAATAAATAAATACAAGAAAAATTAACCAAATATGAAAAAGAGGATTTTATTATGGGAATGTGCATTAAGAGAATTCATAGTTGGGCTCGCATTCATCCTTTTTTCACGTGTGAGTTATTGAATAAGCATAAACATTTGACAAAAAATTTCTAAAGAAGAATTAAAGTTTGATTGGAATGTTATACACTGAAATCAGTTTTAGAAAATGCCATAAGATGTGAAACCAAGGATGAATTCATACTTCTAGGAAGAAGGCTTGGCACATTTTTAAGGTTAAAGCCTTGACATAATTCTGAACGTAATTCTAGAGGGTTGTTGCAAACAAATACAAAGATCTAAACTTACAAATCTAAAGAAGTTTCTGTGAGTCGGTAATGTCTAAGCTTTCAACTATCCCTTGGTATGAGTGAATTCTTTATGCACGGTTTAAGATTATCCAAGACAAACAATAAAACACCAATTTGCATCCTTTCTTGAGGCTACTGTGGAACATTTGTTCTACAAAACTACATCATACTTATAGATTGTGGTCTAGGTGTTAACAGTGAACACTAAAGTTATTTTAGTGATAATGACTAATGATAGGACATACATCCTTGTATAGAAATTACAATGAGATTCTGCTTAAAGGTGACTTAATTGTATCACATTGATTTAACATGGCATCATCAATAAAATGATATAAGTCTTTGCAGCTAGTACACCTATGTTTGGTGCATTAATCATTGTATTAGATTGAAGGAAGCTAGTGGCACTCTCGATCAAAACTATTTCTTGATTGATAGCAGCATGACCCTTGTGTTGTACAACATTTGTATTGGATGTGAAGGATATAATGAGCAATAAGGTTTTTTATCCTAAGCCTAGCGACGATTATCAAATAGATTGTTTATTGGTCCATGTGGTATACATTCTTTGGATCTTATTTTCTCCTTAATTGTAAGTGCATAAAAATATTAGATTCATAGGAGAAGGTACCATTAATCGTGTGAGCCAATGATATTCGACATTTTCTGATTGAATTCTTCAAAACTTATTGCCATTTGATCTTCCAAAATGTGTAGATAGTTTTGTTGGTTGGAATAATGCTACAAGTTATAATAGCAAAGATTTTGTTCTGCATAATGGTTTCCACCTTGCTTTTCTTTTGTGGATATGAGTAAGAAATATGCTCTTCCAGTAAAGAATAAATTCTTGTCTAGAGTCATTGTGTTTACTATGGTAATGATCGTAACATTTTATAGTCTTTTGTTTCTTGGCCTATGGTTTAGTGGTTCAGACAAGGAATCACCATGTTAATGACCCAAAGTCTAACTTAGAGATCAGAGCCCCGAATTATAAATTGGTTGAATTTTATGAGATTTATATCCAATACTACATTGACATATTTACAATGACCAAGAGAGATATTGTCACAGTTTTAGAGGCGAGGGGTAGGTGGAGTGAAGAGGAAAAGAGCTGATGAGTTCAAATCTCGGAATTCCATTTGAGAACAACAGGGAAATTGAGGCCCTAGAGCAAAAACATCCCTACCCCAATCCAAAGAACAGGAGTATCAGGCTAGCCAAAACAAACTGAAGTTCACGAAATCTGCTGGTGTGAAATGGATCAAAGAATGGTGCATTTCGACCTTTTTTGTTCAACATTTTGTAATTGTCTTTATTATTCTATTATTCAAAGAAATAAATTGTGTTTAAGAAGGCCCAATAAAATTTGTAATGAGGCCATTTGCGAAAATAATAGCAAGACCGTGTCCTTAGAGAGTAGAGGTGGAAGAGGAGTTTCAGATGTTTTTTGTCTAAGGAACCGATCAACCCCGTTGGCAAAGGCATAATCGAAGAATATTCCTTTTCGTTTATATTCATAATAATTCAAACATCACAAATCCCCTCCCTCAATTCATTCATTCAGACTTTTAACCGATAACCAATAGATGTACTTGCCTCAAAACCAAGTGTGTACATATTCAGGTTTGATCAAGATGGGTAGAGGAGCTGCAACTGGAGAAGACTTTGGGTTATTTTTTTGCCTTACATATAACAGGTTGTTGTGATTTTTCTTGTCTTGAAGATGAAGTGGGAAATAGTGAAGTTGAAGATGAAGATGAAAATGAAAGAGACTTCAGAGGGTAATTGCTGAGCCTAGCAAGGATTATCAAATAAATTGTTTATTGGTCCCTGTGGTATACATTCTTTCGATCTCGTTTGCTCCCTTAATTGTAAGTGCATAAAAATAATAGATTCATGGGACAGGGTACCATTAATCATGTGAGCCAATGAGCTTGGACATTTTCTCATTGAATTCTTCAAAACTTATTGCAATTTGATCTTCCAAAATGTGTAGATAGTTTTGTTGTTTTGAACAATGCTATAAGTTATAATAATAGAGATTTTTTTCTGCAGAATGCTTTCCACATTGCATTCTTTTTGTGGACATGGGTAAGAAATATGCTCTTCCAATAAAGAATAAATTCTTGTGTGTAGGGTAACATTAATCATGTGAGCCAATGATCTTGGACATCTTCTAATTGAATTCTTCAAAACTTATTGCCATTTGATCTTCCAAAATGTGGAGATAGTTTTGTTGGTTTGAACAATGCTATAAGTATAATAACAGAGATTTTGTTCTGCGGAATGCTTTCCACATTACATTCTTTTTGTGGATATGGGTAAGAAATATGTTCTTCTAGTAAAGAATAAATTCTTGTGTGTAGAGTCATTGGGCTTACTATGGTGGTTTAGTGGTTGAGACTAGGCATCACCATGTTAATGACCCAAAGCCAAACTTAGAGATTGCCCTGAATTATAAGTTGGTTGAATTTTATGAGATGTATATGAAATATTAATTCAAGAATTAATATTAAATATAGTCTTAGGCACCCTAAATCAACTTCAGTTTATACAGCCTTAGAATTTCATTTCTTCTACATCTTTGCATCTTATTTAAATTCTTTCTCAATTTATGCCTTACCGCGTTTCCTTTGCAACATGTAGTCCAAATGCTAGTTAAAAAACTGTTATAAAATTAAATTAAACTAAAGTATTTGTAAAATATGTTAATTTTGAAATAAGTTATGGTTTTTGGGCATGTGGTATTGATAAGTCTTAGTATTGGCCCACGGTATTGCAATAGAATAATTAAAAGCCTATATCCATAACATAATAATCAAAATCCTAGATGGCCTATGGTATTGATAAACCATTGTATTGGCCCATAGTATTATGATTTTCTTCCCTCCTCTCACTTCTTCCCTCCCTATCTCCATCTTTCTCTTCTAGATATTGGTCCATGGTATTGTAAAAAATCATATTTATGAGTTAATAATATCCCTAGTGAAAAGCCCCAAGAGTTAGCTCAATCTGTCAATCAAGTGCCTCACCAATGGGAGGTCACAGGGTCAACTCCCAAAAGCTCTTAGTGTCAAGCTAGTAAATAGGCCGAGGGGTGTGACCCCCTTCCACCCTAGCATTGAACATTCCACCCTAGCATTGAACAACCCTGGACCCCCTTCCACGCTAGCATTGAACATTCCACCCTAACATTGAACAACCATTGAACAACCCTCGACCCCTTCCACCCTAACATTGAAGTCCACCCTAACATTGAACACCCTGGACGTAGCTGATATGTATATAATATTTTCTTTAATTTAAAAACTTGACCCCCTTCCACCCTGGCATCAATGGGGTCCACCCTAACATTGAACATTCCACCCTAACATTGAACAACCCTGGACCCTGGATATTATTTGATAAGTATTATATATATTTTAATGTGATATGTATATTATATTTTCTTTAATTTAAAAACTTGACCCCCTTCCACCCTAGCATCGATGGGGTGCACCCTAGCAATTAACATTCCACCCTAACATTGAACAACCCTGGATGTAGCGGACCCTGGATATTATATATATATGTTATATATTTTAATGTGATTTGTATATTATATTTTCTTTAATCTAAAAAATTGACCACCTTCCACCCTAGCATTGAACAACCTAGCGGACCCTCGATATTATTTGCTAAGTATTATATATATGTTATATATTTTAATGTGATATGTATATTATATTTTCTTTAATCTAAAAAATTAATCATAATTTCATTGATAAAAACCAAAATTACATTTAAAAAATATTTATCATTTCACATCTTACATTTGACTCGTACACATTTACCATTTACCCTATACTTGGCTGTAGCAAAAAAATGGAAATTTTTGGGCATGTTTTTTGCTTAAAATTACTTAAAATACCATAATGGTATATTGTAAATACAAGTTTGACCTATAAAACTTCCATAATTAAAGTGTATTCAAAATATTAAATCTATTTGTATCTTCAATAACACGTAAAATTACTTAAAATACCACAATAGTATATTGTAAATACAAGTTTGACCTATAAACCTTCCTCTGCAATTAAAGTATATTCAAAATATTATATCTATTTATATCTTAAATTACTTAAAATACCATAACGGTATATTGTAAATACAAGTTTGACCTATAAACCTTCCATAATTAAAGTGTATTCAAAACATTAAATCTATTTGTATCTTCAACAACCCTTAAAATTACTTAAAATATCACAATAGTATATTGTAAATACAAGTTTGACCTGTAAACCTTCCTCTACAATTAAAATATATTCAAACTATTAAATCTATTTATATCTTCAGTCAGAAAAGGAAAAAAAGACCCTTCAAAAATGAAAAAAGGAACAATTTACCCATAACAAAAAAAATCATTTTAAGAGTATATTCAAAATATTAAATCTATTTATCTTCGTAACTCTTCGAAAAAGGAAAAAATTACCAAAAAAAAGAGACAATTTACCCACTACCAAAAAAATAAAATACCAAAAAAAGAGACAATTTACCCCGTACCAAAAAATATAAAAAATAAAAAAACCCTTTTCAGTTAAGTGGGTAGGGTTACACGAGTAGGGTTTCGCTGTTGTTACCTGAATTCTTATTTATTGTGATCTTTCTCCCTTTCATTCCATCTGTGTTTTTTTATTGTATGTTATGTTCTATATGGCTTTAGTATCTACTGCTTAGCCTGTCCAAGCAGGAAAAGTCTATTTCTGTTAGGATAGCTTAGGTTCCCGCTTATCTGATTTGAAAGTCTTCCAGGTTCATATTCACTAGAGGGTAGTACATCTCTTAAATGGAGCCTTTTGCTGTTCTTCAATGGCAATTACGGCGAGAGTGTCTGTTAAGAGTTCCTTACCATTCCCATGGAAACCTCAGAGCAGTTTGCAAAACCTGGGAAACCGCTATCAAGCACCCTGAGTTCTATGAAGACAGGAAAAAGCGTGGGACTTCTGAGCAGTTGATATGTTTGGTGGAACTCTCGGAATTTCTGGATGACACTCATCCTAATCTACAAATGGTGATTTCTTTGTTCGACCCTCTGCGAGGCACACGGAAAACACTTCCTCCCCTTCCCCACTTCCCGGGCTGTCATGCCGGAATTCCTCTTTTTTGTGACTGTCTTTGCGTCAACCAAAGGCTGGTTTTGTTAGGCGGATGTAATCCCATACCCCAAGAGGAGAGCCTCAAAACCGTTTTCATCTTCGATTTGGCGTCGAGTAAGTGGAGCCGCGGTGCCGACATGCCGGTGAGTCCAGCATTCGGCGCTTACTCGGTTTCCCCGCAAGGACTCATTTACGTTGCCGGCGGAGAGGATGGAAATGAAAATCTGTTGCGATCTGCAGCTGTTTACAATGTGTTTGAAGACCAATGGAAGCTTCTTCCCGACATGAGCCGTGGACGGTATATGAGCTATGGCGCTTTCATTGACGGCAAATTTTTCGTTATTGGCGGTGACATTGATGAGGTGGGTGATCTTAGGGGTGACAGTGATGAGGAGGGTGATGACGAGGGTGATCTTAGCGGTGACAGTGATGAGGAGGGTGATCTAATCGGGTGGAGTGCAGAAGTTTATGATCCAGAAAGAGGGGCATGGACAACGCTGGAGAATATGTCGGATACCGCGGGAGACCCACGGGGGTGTCTGGTTGTTTCCTCTTCTGGGCGGTTGTATTCGTTTGAGAAGCAGCGGGGAGTGATGGAATACGATTCCGATGAAAACGTTTGGAGGGCCCTGGGTTCTCTTCCTAAAACCCTTCGACGGATTTCGCGTTCTGTAGCGTGGCGTGAGAAGATTTTTGTTCGCGGTTATGTTGACAGTGATGTTCCGGTTTGTTATATGTATGAGCCCCCGCCTATAAGAAGTGCAGCAGGACAACAAACGGAAAGGACTGGGATGTGGACTGCCATGGACGGACATAAGATTCACCGTGCCTGTACTTTTGAGGTTTGAAGTAACAGTGAATACAGCGAACTTGATAGATGCTTGGTAGGGAATTTCACATTCCTGTTATCATTGAATGGACATTGGTAACAGATTTCAGATAGTATTTCAAAAATTTTATGGCATTCCAGAATAAGCTTTCAAAGTGTTTGAAACTCATATTATATTTTTGGACTGAGCAGTGTGCTGTTATGAATTATTAAAATTTTCAAATTTTTGTTGGTATTCCGGAGTAGGAGTTGTAAACCTTAAATCTGTTGCAGTTTCTCAATTTCCATATTTTTTCTTGCTTCACCAGAGTTATATATAGTTTCTCAATGGCAGACATTATACCTGCCTACAAGACTGCAATTGAACGATTGCGTATGGTAACATCTCAACGTTTTAATGAAGTTGCTAAATTTGCTTCTGTGGAAACAATTGGATCAGGTAGACTTACTATATATGTTTCGGTGCAACCAATTGGACGTGTAGTTTTCGTAGAAATGGTATTTTTCTCCCACATGTTGGATTGTAAATTTGATGGTGCATAAGCATGTTGTATTTTTTATATATTATATTTCTTTTTTTTCTCAAAATCACATACTGGATTGTATTGATGACGTAGAAGTATTTTTCTCCAACATCTTGGACTATAAATTCGATGGTGTGGAAGCATGTTATATCTTTTATAAATACTATTTTTTATTTTAAATTTCCCAAAATGACATTTTTCGCTGACATGAGAAGCATGTTGTATTTTCTATAAATAATATTTCTACTTTTGATTAATTCCCATGTTGTACTTTTCTATAAATAATATTTCTACTTTTCTACGTTTGATTAATTATATTTTAGTAATGCAATTAAGACTCGCTTCAAAAATGTTTCATATTCTTAACTGTGAATGGAAGTAGTTTGTGAATGAAGTAGTTTAAGGAGCACACTAAAATGATGGGTAGCCTATATCTTAATTTGTGTCTTGCTAAAGTTATTTTTCCATAATATTCAATCCATGCACAAAATTTCCGAGGATGTCTAATCTCATATTTATTGTGTTGATTATAATAATGCATGAACAATGAAAATTATTGGTGTTGATGATAATGATGCATGATCAATGAAAATTACTTTGAGAGTGTCAATCTTGCATACAAAAGTACAATATATGTTGTCATGGTGTATCAATTTGTTGTGCATGTCCATGTGAAAAGACATATACATGCATCATATTTGCTAATTAATAATGTGACAAAGCAACTAAATTATACATAGATATGCCTCAAATTTGCTAATTAATAGCATATCAAATTTATTTTCAATATATAAAAACACAATGTGTTATCCACCAATAAGAAATATGGTCCTCTTCCTAGATGTATCCACATGCTTACTTTTGATCCATCTTTATATATGTATTGGTAGCTAAAACTGAACAAGATACCCAGAAAGTTTCAATCCACTTCAACTAAATATTTGAACATAGGAAAGATAAAATATGAACACTTTACCCCATACTTGAAAATAAGAGTTTAGTGCATTCCAGAGAGTTTCATTCCACTTCAACTAAATATTTGAACACAGGAAAGATAAAATGTGAACACTTTACCCCATACTTGAAAATAAGAGTATAGTGCATTGGTTGCTTTCTCGAATTCCTTGGTGTGTTGAAAAGATCTCATGGTGTGTTGAAAAGATCTCATGCACAGATGATATGCATATATATATTATTGATCAAATATTGTATAGTCCTTCCCCATGTGATTTAGAATTTTTAGGGGTTTGTTTGAGATGTTGAAAAGGAAGTATGCATGGAAAATATGACCAGTCAATCACAAATAGTAAGGAACAATTTATCAATTTTATTTGGTGGGAATAGTAAGGACCAATTTATCAATTTTATTTGTTGGATTTCTTACCCAATTTGTGGGGGAGTGTTCAATCTATCAGCCACCTCTTCTAGCTCTCAAATTGATATGTGAAAGCTATGCTCACTTGCGGTGGTAGATCTGCATAAAGAAATACACCTCAATATAAGCCAAACAAATTGAAAATGAAAAGTGGAATCAAACAAACAAAGGGTGAATGTAATGGAAAATTATAGTTTCCAATATCTTCATGTTGGAATTTCCTCCACTTTCAAAGGCTAAAATGTAGGGGTCACCCAAGTTTTGTCTATACACCAGAACTTGTAGGTGTCAAACCTATGTGCGAAAAACCTTTATCAATTTGTAGAACATTTGTGGATAGACACGTTTTTTTCTATACAACCAAATACTTCATTGATATTTTCCCCTACCCTTGACAGTCTCAAGTTGCATATGTGCTTTGCTTTACTTCATCAACAATGATAAGTAATGAATCCATTGGCATGCTTACAAAACCTAGATGAAAGAAGGCAAGGACTTACAAAGTCCATTGGTATTGACACTTGGGCACCTATTCTTATTTGCAATTGCCCCAAGTACATAGTTATTTTTGCACATTTCTTTTATAGAATGGAAAGTGCCTAATTTGGTTTATCAATTCATTGTTCTAATATTTGGGTTGTTGTTTATGGGGTTTTATTTTTAACTACAAGATTTTGTGAAGGTTTTGTTGAAAATTGACAAAAATAATTGAGTCCAGACACGTCAAAACCATTCTCCAGATTTCATTATTGGAAGGAATCTTAAAGAGTATAACAACAATGTAATATTCAATAATCCAGCTAGTAATATATGATGCACTATGATGCAGGTGCTACCTTTACTCCTTACTGTTGTTGTCAAAGAATCCTCCACATTTACTCCTTACTCTTGCTGCTATTGAAGAATCCTCTATCGTTTGTCATGAAAAAAGAGACTGCACATAATGATCAAGTACTACAAGGGAGTGCACACATGAAGATTGACTACAAAAGCTCGTTGATCCAAGACCAAAAGTGAATATAGGGAGCACAGTCAAGTATGAAGTTTGAAAACAATAACCCTAAGAAGTAAGTGTGATTTTAGTAAGAAACCCTTACAACGAATGTGTGGGAAGGCTGGCAAATGTCTCACATGCTAACAATGTGTTCTAGGACATTGTTCAACTAGCCTAAAAATAGAAACTTAGTATATGGTATTTAGAAGTTGGAAGAATGTTGTAAAGGAAGCTAATAAGTTGTCAAAAAAACCCTAGGATATGTTGTAAAGTTAATAAGGTGCTCAAAATAAAACATAGGATATGTTGTAAAATTAATGCATTGTTCCAATTAATGGAAATAAAAGTTGCAATAAGATGTTCATTTGGTTGCCTAATCAAACAGAAGGAAAAAATTGGTTAAACATTATCATCCCAACCTACATTTCTTAGTTGCATTAAAACTTTGGCTAAAAAAACGATATTAAAAATAAGTCAACACAATTAATATATAATAAAATAATAAAGTTACAATGTAAGGCTACATTAAGTATTTTTTAGTTGTATGTGTGCATATTTTATCCTTAAAAACGAAAGATTATAAAATTATTATAAAATTAAAATTTTATTTTCAATTGAAACTTTAATTAAATACAACTCATATACAGTTACAAAATTAAAATTTATTTTTAATTGAAAATTTAATCAAATTAATGGTTGTGTGAGAGGTGCTTTTTAAATCCCA
>APFE031353340.1:17213-34662 GCA_000404065.3 Pinus taeda
ATTTTCCCCTGGATCCCAAAACCAAGACTACCAGCTTGATTTTTCATTATGTTCCTTTCAATGTTACAATACATATTTATACATGTCGAAGCATCCAATACCATGGACTGAAAAACATCGTGTCCAATACCATGGACCGAAAACCATCGTGTCCAAAAAACATGTGCGAAAATCATGCACAAAACCATAGGTGGGTCGGCCAAACCTAACATAGGGTCCAAAACCAAAATTTTCCGGGGTGTTGCCCTAGACCCCATAAATCGGGGTTACAGGTGCCCTTCAAACCCCCCTATTAACTACGTGGAAAGATGCAAGGGAAATTAGAGGAAAAATGAAGGAAAATGAAGAAATGGGAGACATGAATGATAAAAAGGCATCAGAGAACCATTTCACATATTTTTTCTATTACATATTTAGTCTATTCAGTTTTGGATTTCTCCTTTCATTCTCCCATTCTCTCATACTCTTCCACACTTAGAGAATTATTGGAGCATTCTAGTGTTCATTTGGATTGAACAAGGAAAGAAAAGGAAAGTAAGTGAGTGTAAGGGAGAAAATTGGATCAACAACTACAACATGGATACTTTGAAGGTAATAGGTTGCATGTGTCATTTCCTTGTTCATTTTTGGATGCATGGTATATTCATGTGGTTCCTTGGTTATGTGTTTTCATTGGCATGGTGATTTTCCTAGATTGATAGTTGTTTCAACCTTTCCTTTCCATTTCCCATATAGTCATGGTGTTGTGGGTTTCACACTTGTTTTTATGATTGGTTCTCAAGTTCCCTATGGTTGTGGATTGCAAAAAATTCTTTGGAATCCCTAGAACAATTGGGTTGATTTACTAGCTCGTGGAGCCTCACACTGGGACAAATGCTCTAGAGCCTTGTGGGTTCAGTTACTAGTCCCTGGAGCTGCAATTGGAACAAATGCTCTAGAGCCATGAGTTAGTTGTGGGTTGAGCTACTAGTTCCTAAAGCCCTAGACAACTTGGGTAGAGACTGATCTGGTTGATGTTAGTGATTTCTAGGTCGTAAAGTAGCAGTCACTATGTTTGAAGGTTGAGGTGGTTTGGCCTCTAGAAGCCTTGGTTGGCTTTTTTTTGTTTAACCCATGAGATACCACTTTCATGCTTGGAATATGGCATAGGGATTATTGGCTAAAAGAGAGACTTAGATTAGCCTAATCTATGGTCAGGTGGTATGTGAAAGTCCCTAAATTGGCTAGCATTTTCATATGTTAATATGAGATATTTTCCTATTGTGATCTATGAGAATTTGTATTGATTATGCTAGTGATTTTATGGTTGATTTTCCATTGTTTCCATTCTAATTTTATGTCGGTTATATGATGTATTCTATCTATGGATCTTGACATGTTTTGATAAGTTACCCTATGGTTGAAGAATGCATGAGATAACAAGTGTTATTAAAACTATCTAGAGAGGGAATAGCGCATTCTTGGTGATTCTCAAATGAATATTATTAGAGTATGATTAGATATGCATTCATGACATGTAGCTTATATGGTTTCCACATGTTTGACAAAATTTCGATCAGGGATTAGGTATACCTATGTTAAGTTATTGCATGACTTTTGATTGATTAGAATTCCCATTACCTTTGATTCCATTATGAAAAGTTACAGACAGTTCTTGGCAATGGTATGGAGACTAGCCTTAAAAGGTGGCTTAGATCTCGAAATTGCTCGCACATAACTAGGGATTTTAGGTCATAACCGTATGGAAGCAAGCTTCTGAGTGTGGTTATAGGCTTCCAACCACATGGATGTGATGTCGAGGGTATGCTTATGGAGATAGGTTAGGGAAAAAGGTTTCAGCTCAGGGATTGACCATTTGGGATGGTTTGCAGCCTTTGGAGTGGTATGTGGTTTCTAAGGGATGTTCGTTTGTCATTGGTTTGTCGGCCCCACTTCCATAACTGGAACTTGGAGGTTGGGTCATATCATAGAGACACTGGTATCATGTTTACCCTGACGAGCTTGTAGAAACGGGTAAATGTGTTAGGAGGGAGTTATAATTGTTGACTCATGTAATCAAGGGATAGTCATGATACAATATGGATCATTGGCACAATATATATTAGTATGGTTGGAAATTGATGTAAGTTCCCCAAGGAAAACCCTTAAACTATATAATATATTCTCCAATGCAAATTGGGTGAGTAAATGGTCATGAGTGAGGTAGCCTAATGTCAGAAAGTGTTTAACTTATCTTGATGGTACGACTCCACTACATTTTAATTAATTCACTGATGTCTAGCTTGTAGGGAAACTATCTGTTTACCAGGAATTAAGGTATCTCGTTACCAAACACAAGGGATACCATCAATAATTAAAATGGTCCCCAAGATACCTAGAAAAATATATAGAGAATGTATGAATGAGATGATGTCGAGTGCCCTATAAAAATGATCAATGTGCGAGAGAGATGAAAAGCCACTTTTAACTGCAAGGAAACCTGTGAGTGATGAGTACAAGCTCCATGGTACTAAACTAGTTTCTAGATCTACATCCTAGATAATGTGTTGACATACATGGGAAGATATTCGCTAAAGGAGGGCCTTAATGTACCCCCCATCATTGACATGAAACCGAATCTAAGATAAGGTCTCTAATAATAGCGGTTGAAGAAGTAATGCATGAGTGACATAGGGATGGCCGAGACAAAAGATATAATGATACTTGCAAATGGCTAACTCTAGCTAGGAGTTCCCTTGAACATATAACAACATGACACAAATGTGAACTTGGAAGCATAGATTGAGAATCACAAACAATCACAATGGTGACACAAGAGGCATCACCAAAGCCCATGGATTTGAAGGGTTGCCAATCAGGTGAGATATTGACTCAATAATAGACTCGACTGAAGTAGATGGTGTAGATCTAAAGTTGGGAAAAGACCAACTATAAAAGTATGAATCAAACAAGTGACATGTTTAAGGGTGACATACAACTTCCAAGATACAACATAGAAGATAACAAATACTTTCCTCCCTTTATGTATAACGTATCCCTTTCATATTTTAGCAAGCACAAAATAGAAGACAAGTGAGCTTGATAGTTTGACTTTTCATTTTGTTTTAACGTTCTTGAAAAAGAGATAAAATAATACTCAGAATGGCTCCTTTTCCATGAGTTTTATTGCAAGGCTAAAAAGGTTATAAAAATACACTCATGTCCTTCTCATTGTTTAACGATATTGAGAATGGAAAAGAGATTTCTTGCAAGCTTTCATCTTGAATAACGAGTATGAAAGAATGGAAATAAATTGGAATTTTTATGTAGCTTTAATGAGCATGAAAGGATAAGAAAACAAGTTTGACATTTTCATTTTTTAACTAGCATGAAAAGGAGACCAAAAGGAACCCCACAATATGAATTTATTTCTTAGGCTAATTAAACCAACCTAAGAAAAGCAGGAAGTAGTGGTTCATATGAAAGGTGATGATGGGTTTCAATATGGAGGCAAGGTAGATGCAAAAAAAAGATGTCAATCATGGCTACAAGGTTAGTGAGTGGAATGAAGAAAAAACATCATGATGACATCTTCTAGAAAGACATTGAATACCATGAGCATAAGTGACCATAAAGAAACAAGTGAAAGAGTGGGGGCCTCCTATAGGGTGATAGACAAAATTAATAGAAAAGAAGAGACATGAGGCTCAATTTCAATGTCACGACAGGTACTAAATAGGATCCCCAAAGCTACTAATGATCACAACATGGGAACCAAAATGGAAATTAGGTGCTATTCTAGGGTGCCCATGAAGGGTAGGCTCTACCGTACAAGTTACGACATGAAAAAATACATGGTTAATGTTGAAAACTAATGGGGTGAGCCCTAAGTCAAAGTCAAATGGATATAAAAATGGAAAATAATGAAGTGATAAGATTAAGGAATCCTAAATGCAAGTTTTGATGATATACCTCAAGGAAACTCTGAATGTTTTTGTCATTTTTTATTTTTGTTTGTTTTTTCTTTTTAGTGAATTATATACATATATACAAAGCATGACACAATATGATAGGTTATTCAATGCAATGCCCATTGTCGGCATATTCTAAGGATTCCAATTTACATGTATGAATTCATGTGTAGCTTTTGGCAACATATGGCACATCATCATGGGCCCATGCCAAATCTAAGTGAATTTCCATGTTCCTAAATGTTGATGATTCCAAGGATAACCTATAACCATATCATTAATTGACAACTCAAGGACATAAAGGGTGAATTGTATCATGAGCTAAGAAAGATCCATGATAATGATGATCAATACATGGAGAGGATATGAGACATTCATAAATGGGGGAAGTTAGAATGGATAGTGGAAAATTTAGTGCTAGAAATCATAGAAATTACGCAGTCTAAGGGTGTTACTTTGTTTGGATGAATCAGGAGATGGCCCCTAACATGATTTAAGATTTTTAGTGCCAAGCTCCATGATTTCCAATTGTAGGAGAGTAGAGGCATCCTGAGGCATAGTCTCTCTTAGCTTAGCGTTTGAAGCCATGAACTCCAAGATGGCCTTCTCTAAAGGAAAATTGGTATGAAGAGTTTCATGTGAAAGTGATGGAGTGATGGCCCACATGGGCACAATATCTTAATCATATTCCACATTAGGATGGATTTTCAAACCAATGTCATCAAGTGATGGTAGGATCACTAAGGACTTGATTACTTCCACAAAATGTGGCATTTTTCTCCCATGAGATTTGTATTTTGTAGGCACTACCTAAGGATTAGGAGGTACAAGGGATTCACTAATGACAAAAGAGATCATGTTAATGGTGGAAGAAAATGGACATGGATCTGTTGGAGAAAGTGGAAAGGTTCCCATTGATGAGGAGTCTTTGAGCATCCATACTCTAATTCTTTCTACAATAGTAGTGGAATAACCTACAAAGGGTACCAAATGAATATTGGGAAATTGCGAGTCAGGATTGCAAAAGGTCAACTAGTCAGTGGCGACTATTTTACCCTTATGGGGGAACATCATGACGTGAAAGACTAAAGATATGATAGTAGTCATGGCATAAAACAAATAACACCTAAGTATGAGGTTATAATCTAGTGATGCATCAATCACCTTTCCCTCAACTTAGATCGTTCTTCCTCCAATCTCAATAGGCAAAGCAAAGAATGCCCCTTAAGGCTGCAAGGCACGCCCATCAAAAACCTTCAATGTTGATATATGGGGAGACAACATCAGTGAACCTAGATATTTCCAATAGTTCGATGACATGATGCAGTCGATGCCCTCACATCCAAGATTGTCTTATGAACACATTGTCTAAAAGCTTGGACCATTATTTGGAAAGCCAAATGATGTGGAATACGGGGTTTCCATAAAGTGGGATTTAAGGTCATGAAATATGAGGGATCCACTTGATCAATAATAGATAAAAGTTCCTTCCATTACATATAGCTACTTTGTGATACTTCAAGTGCATACATAACACTTGGATCTTGGGCGAGATCCTCAACAATACTATAGTTAGGAGTTGCCCTTACAATAAGATTATGCATAGTCTTTTGAAGTTCATCCTTAGGCGGGTATGACATAATATTTAGTGATGCCTCATAAAAATGAAGAAGTCCATCAGGTGGAGGTTAGGTCCTCGACTCTATGGTAGAATTTCCACTCTCATGATTATCATAATTGTGCACTCTAGTTATGACATTATTTTTTTCTCTACCATAAAGATATCTTGTGTAAAATATGATGCATTATTAGAAGTGTTTACCCCACTATCCCCTTGTTGAGGTGGTGGAGGGTTAGTAACCATGTGTTGTTGTTGGGCTAGAAAAGTATTTGTCAAGATAGTAGGTTGATGAGCAACAAGTTGTTGTGAGAAGTATCAATGAAGCTCATCCATCCAAGTGCACTTGGGAGTAAGACTGTCTTTCATAGAAATCTTACAAGGAAAATATTTTTTCTTCTGCTACTCTTTCGTGTTGCTCCTAGTGTCCTCTTGGATTTGTAATGTTCTTTATTCGTCATTGAATTTTTTTTAGACTTGTTATTTTTCTTCTTACATCTTGGTTTCTCAAGGTTCTCGTTCAATGTCGATTGAAAAAAGTTTACCTAAGAGGTGGAAACATGAACATTAAGAGTTTGAGTAGAAGGTTTCCCAGTCGGCATACTAGAAGGGATATTCATTTGACCCATATGAGAGGCTAGATGGCCAATGTTTTCATAAGATACACATTGTTCCACTACACCATCG
Organism: Pinus taeda; assembly: GCA_000404065.3. Lineage (NCBI taxonomy): Eukaryota > Viridiplantae > Streptophyta > Pinopsida > Pinales > Pinaceae > Pinus > Pinus taeda. The sequence continues at coordinate 23,469 of APFE031353340.1, forward strand.
ACATTGGTTCTTAGTTCGACATTCATGGGATCAATCGATGAAGGAGAATTAGGAATGTTCTCATATAAGGTACAAGCTTGAGAATAAATCAAGTCAAGCTGATGGGAACACATGATGACTTTCTCCTCAGTTTGGTCTCTTACCTTTGCAACGTCTTTAACAATCCTTGGCAAGAGGGACATAGTGAACCACTCATTTAACAACTCATTAGGGAACTTAGTTCTGCAGAGACTTCATAGTCTCCTGTGGTCATGGATGTGATCAGAAATGTCGATCTAGGTACATTTACATAATTTAGTGAGAATGTTGGTTCTAGTCTCATATCTAAGTGGCTTACAAAAGCCTATGCTAAATACGAGAAATTATCATAAGCGATTCACTCTAATTAAATCCACCATTTGGGAGAACCATCATTAAGCGTTTGTTGTAAAAGACACAATCTTATGCTACCATCCATGAATGAGTTGGAAGAGCACCACAAATGCTAAGTGGTAATGTGGGTTGTAGGGTCTTCTTCACGCTTACCATCGATGAACTTAGGCATGTCTACTAATACCTTATGCGGGAGAGGTGGCCGTTCATGATTATTCTTGATGGAATCATTCATTAGCTTAGACATATCATTCATTAAGATACGCAACGTGTTGGTATATGGACAAGACGAGCAGTCATGAATTTGGTTACAGCACTCTCATGCACATCTTGAGGGATTGTTATGAATTGGGTGTGAAGTACGTCAGCATGTACGGCTTTAGCGTCGATAATTTCAAGCACTCGGAGGAAGAAGTGGTGACGCTGATGAATCTGATGCACGAGAAAATGGAAGCCTTATAGAGAAGGAAAGTATGGCCAAACAATATGGAATTCACGTGAAAATACTCGGAGAGCTGAACCTTTTCCCCGAGTGCATGATGACAGTACAAGAGGAATACATGGCTATAACCAAAGACAATGATAGAGTCGTTCTAAATATTTTCACTCCTTACACTTTTCCTAGAGAAATTGCCAGAGCTATGGAAGACATCTGCGATGAAGTCATAACTATAAAGAAACTACAAGTTACTTAAATTTGCAAATTTTCTAATAATTGTAAGGGCGCGGCCTCTGAATAAATTCACGAGTTTGAGTCTTCAATTACATTAGAGAATATTGAGCACCATCTATACACGACAAACTTTCCAGAACCCCCAACTGTTGATCAGGATGTCTGGGTAGATTAGATTAACTTTCTCTTGTGGCAATTTTCCTTATCATTCTTGTATGTGACACCCACTCTATGGCCTGTGTTTAGATTCCGTCATCTATTAAGGGAAATTGTGGAATATCATAAAACCTATCCTTTGCTCCAGGGAAAGAAAAGGCATCTAAAATGGCTGAGAATAAGTGTTGCATAATTATGCTTCATTAGTTCTTGTGTTCTTCCAACTAGAGCACTGTGTGATTTGTAGGCTCATAGTACATAATGTATTATCAACTGAACTTTAGTAACCATGCAATATCTTTGCTTATGTTAATTAAGCTTGTGATTTGTAGGCTCATAGTACATAATGTATTATCAACTGAACTTTAGTAGCCATGCAATATCTTTGCTTATGTTAATTAAGCTTCAATGAATATGCTATGTTCAATGTTTTTCTACTTTTTACCTCGAATTGCTTGTGCCATGATAGCAGGAAGCATGAATAATTGAGGTTTGTCTTATTTTTACGTAGAATTGTTTGTGCCGTAATAGTAGGAATAGTTGAGGTTATGTATAATACCAAAATTGGTAAGTATTAATAAATTCCCAAAATCTTACTTTAAATATTTCACATTTTTTTAAGAAAATGTTGATTTTTTTAGCCTATTTTTTTGTTAAATCTAGTTGCAATTAATAAAAATAAGGTTACAGTTATTAAGTGGTGGGTATTTGGTGTGGTTTAGGTTTTTTTGATGATGTTGATTTGATTTTTAGATTTAAAATCGTGATTGAAACACTAAAAATGTATGAATTTGAAATCCCAAAATTATCGGGACATTGTGACCTTCGTAGACAAATCCATTTCCAAATCTTGAAGTGGGCCATTATTCCCATGTTTTCAGGGTGGTTGTTAATTCACCTAATTGATTTTCCATAGATGTTGAGTTAGTACAACACCCCAACTTGCCAAGGTTTTGATTCCATTCCAAGTTGAAGTTTCCCATTATACCAAAAATTGCAGTAAGTAATAAATTTCCAAACCCTTACCATGAATTTGAATGGGCAGTGAATCCCATGTTCTTTGAGTGGGGGTTAGTGCACATGATCTATTCCAATGGTACAATAATTAGTCCAGATCTAGATTCAAAATTGACAACATCATTCTCTACTAAATTGAGTAGTAGATGCATTTGCAAACATTTCTCTTTAGCTGATTTTTCTATCAACTAGAAAATTTAGCAACAAATCCAAGAACAATTGGATTTAGGATGTTAAGCATAGTGCCATAATCCAATGATAAATTTACTATTTTTTTTTTTCATTTTGTTCATTAAACTTAGTATTATTCTCATATAAAAAAAATAAAAACATAAAAACATAGTAAACCAATTATTAACTTATTTACAAATACCTTAATCTTCAATGAGATCTTCACCTACTAACAACCAAAAAGCTCAACCAAAATTCACCAATTCCTTGTTGATTAATGCAAATTATGGTACTCAAATACTAAAAACATAAAAAATACACCGAAAGTGGCCCATTCCTTGCTAATTGATGTGAAATTCTGATCCTAACATCATAATTGACTGCAATAGGTAAATTGATCAAACTTGGAACCACATGACTGAGTGGAAAAACCAGTAAGTAATTGGTCGACCATGATTTTGTGGGGTTAACCTAATCAAAGGCATGATTTCGTGGGGTTAACCTAATCAAAGGTATATATTTGCAGTGAAATATTCATTCGAATTTATATAAGCAAACCTTCCGCTTTGGAATAACTATTAGATATTTCAATAACTATTAGATATTCCAATTAAAGTTCAAATATGAATAACATAAACACAAATTTATAAAATATTTTGTGGTAGTTTAAGTAGTGTTTAAGAGTTTTTTTCTTTATCAATTTTATTTAAAATTTTCCAAATTTTGGAATAGTAAGTTTTAGTTATATAATCTGTAATTAAGGATTTTTCAAAAAACACTTAATCTTTTATAATTTAGAAATACAGTTTAAATAACTAAATTTTTCAATATTACTAAAATTATATAATCTATTCTGGAAAATAATAAAAATTAAACAAAAACCTATAAATATTTATAATTTAAAAATAATATAATTTAAATAAACTCTTCCACATATACATTATTCAGACCAGGTATTATGCTCGACTCATCTTGTAGGATAGAATGTACAGGAATGAGGTAAAAAAATTAATATTACTCTTGTATATTCAATTCCAAAATATCCTTAAAATTAATAATATCATAAAATGACTTTGATATCACATGTCCTTATAGAAAATATCTTGATATTATAAAAAAACACACTACAAAAACTATACAGTATAAAATATAACCATCCGATCAACCATGCTCACAGTTGTTGTACAAATTTCTTTAGGGAGATTAATCTAGAAATGTTCAAAAGGCATCATGCATATATATATATATAACAATGTTGATTTTATGTATAGTATTTATTTGGATAACAATATTCATTTGATGCAGAGTATCATCTTAAATTTATCCGGTGCCTTATTCAAGAGTTTTGTACTAGGGATTCCTGTGGTTCTAGTGACAAGGTCATGATATTTTTTTGGTTGTTTAACTATTATATATTTTGGATTTTTTTTAAAGAATTTTAGCGAATAAAAAATTCACAACTGAACTTTATAATTCCCAGAAATCTATATCATTTTTTTAATATATTTCAAAAATATGGCAAAACATTAATTATAAAAAAAAACCAAACTACTAATTAACTGGGTAGTGATAACAATCTCCATGAATTACTTCTTCATGTATGTCTTCTTTCACTGGACTTGATATCCAAGCAGCCCAACGCCCTTTCCTTTCAGACAATACATAAAAACAAGGGTCTCTTTCTGTTTTTCACCCTGAATTGTTTGTGCATAATATTGTAGATTACGCTTTGATGTACCTAATTTCCTGTTAAATTGTGTAGTTTTTATGTATACAAAAATTCCTTCACACGATTTTCCATCTACTAAAATTTAGCCAAAAGTCCAAAGATGTCTCGATATAGGAGGGGAAATAATTATTGGACCTTGCGGTCCTGACATCGAAATAGAAATCTGCTCCTTCACGACTCTTTCCATCTAGTGATATTATCCAGAAAGTTTAGAGAAGTGTCCAGAGATGCTGGGACCGAGGGTTGGGAAAATCCTTATTTTGCTAAGACAGCGATATGTGGTATTTCTTTCCTTCCTGAAAACTTAAACACATAAAACAAATTCCACTAAATTCCTATGATCATTCTCATCCCACGAATGAGAATAGATACGTCAGTATTTATTTTCTCTTCCTTACAAAATGTTCTTATTCTCTCAAGGATTTGACTTACTTTTTGCATCAAAATCCCTCTGAACAAAAGGTTTTATGAACTCCTGTCCATGAGATATGAAACAATGCTGTCATGTTGCAGAATTTCTACTTTGTTGATCCAAAGTACCTCTTTAGCGGGAAGACCTTTCCACTTGACCAAATACTCACAATAGTTTCTATTCTTGATTTTTTTAATGAGCTTTTGGTAAAGAATCACTTCAATATGTAGGTGTTACAGAGCAGTAGGTAGTTGTATCTTCCACTGAATCTATTCTTCTTCCTTTTGCATCTCTTCTCTTGGTTCCGAATACGGATATAGTTCTGCAACATTAAATATAAGAGAAATACCTATATCTGGAGGCAATTCAATATCATAAGAATTCATTGAAAACATCATCAAGTTATTGTATTCATTTAGGTAACCTTTCCTTCATAAAATGTGCTAAAAATAGATCCCCAACTTCAAAATTTACTTCTCTTTTACTGAGATCAACCCTCGATTTATATAAGACTGCTTTCTTGTAGCTTCTCTTTAACTTTCTCATGGATCATTTGCATTTCTATAGTCAATTCCTCTACATCTACACTTTGATTTTTCCCTATCCCCAAATTTTTGAGTTCAGATATACCTCTCAGATGCATGCCATACATACTCTAAAAATGACTCTTTCCCATGCTCCTATTAGGGGTCATTATAGGAAAATTTAGCTTGTTGGATAACTTGATCCCATTGTTTATTATGCTCATGCACTAGACACCTCAATAAGTTTCCCAAGCTTCTATTAACCACTTCGGTCTACCCATTTGTTTGGGGATGATAGGCTAAGTTGTAGGTCAAGTTTGTCCCCAACTTCTTCCATAACGTTCTCTAGAAATGTCCAACAAACTCGGTGTCTTGGTTTGAGACAGTGCTCCTAGGCAGTCGATGTAGTCCCACCACTTCCAAGGAAAAACAAATTTGCAATATGAGAAGTGTCATTTATTTTTGAACAAGGTATGAAGTGTGCCATTTTGGAAAACCTATACAATACTACAAAAATTGAGTCATGGCTTCTCTAATTTCTTGGAAAACCGAGAACAAAATCCATACTAATGGCTTCCCAAGGTCTGCTTGGTATAGACACTCACTAATATAGCCCCACATCCTATTGTCTCCCTTCAACATGTTGAAACATTATGTAGATGTACATGAACCATTTGACATCTGCTCTCATACCTAGATAATAATAAAAAGAGCTTAATTGTGCATAGCTCTTATCATGGTCAAAATGACTAACAAGCCCTCCACTGTGTTTCTCCTTCAATATATTATCCCTCATTGATCCTCTTAGAATAGACAACTTTGTACCCTTGACCAACAATCTATCATGAACCAAATATTCAATCCATGGGCTTCGATCTATGATCATAGGGTTTTCATAGGCTTCATATACTTCCTTAAAATTTGTGTCTTCCTTGTACAACTCTTGGAGATACTCATATCTCATAGTGTTTACTTGGAATTCCTACTGAATTAAACATCTCCTACTCAAACCATCAATAACTTTGTTATCAATTCCATTAATATGCTTTAAAACAAAAGAAAAATTATGCATGTACTCTACCCATATTGCATGTCTTTGATTAATCTTGTCTTGTTTGCTAATAAATTGTAATGTTTGGTTACCTATGTACAAGATGAACTCCTTGGGCATAAGATAATGCCTCCACTTCTTGAGGGACTGAATTATTGCATATGATGCCTTTTAATAAGTAGAATACTTATGTTTGGCCTAATTCAACTTCTTGCCGAAATACGCAACTGCTTAACATCATGGATAAGGACAACTCCAATCATTGTTCATTTGGAATCACATAGTACCTAAAAAGGCTTCTCGAAATTCAGAAAAACCAAAACAAGGTGTTCAATGATTTTCTTCTTCAGCACTTGGAATGCTTGTTTTGTTGTCGTTGTCCACTTAAAATGTTGTTCCTTTTTAGTTGTCTCTACCATTGGTGCACAAATGTGGCTGAAATTTTGAGTAAATTTTCTATAAAAGTTAGGGAATCTGTGGAAGCTTCTCACTTCATGAACACTTGTGGGAGAAGATCAATGTTTAATGGAATTCACATTCTTAGGGTCTTTTTTCATCCCTTCAATAGAAAATACAAATTCTAAATAAACCAATTCTATTTTAACAAAAAGAACATTTTTTTCATATTTATCAGAAGTTTTTTCTATTGTAGCTTCTTTATTACCTGGTTTAGAAATATGAGGTGTTCTTCCTTTGTTCGGTTGTACACAAGAATATCATCCAAATAAGCAATCACAGACTTAATAATAAATTCTTTAAGAACTTCGTTCATGAGCCTCATAAAGTGTTGGGTGCAATGGTTAAGCCAAAAGGCATAACCAACCATTCGTACAAGTCATCATTTGTTTTGAAGGTTGTCTTCCACTCATCCCCATCTCTCATTCGAAATGATACCCGCTCTTTAAATTTGTTTTGGAAAAATATCTAGCACCATTGAGACAATCCATTATATCATCCATGTAGAGTAAAGAAAATCTATACATGACAGTTATTTTGTTATTAGCGTTGGGTTCGGTGTACATCCTCCAACCTCCATATTTTTTTGGACTAAAGACAATTGTCACAACAAAAGGGCTAAAACTCTCTTTGTAACAAACCCAATTTAAAAGTTATTTTAATAAAGTTAATAAAGAAAAAATAATACCAATGCCATGGAACATGTATTCCAAGATGAATGTTGGGAAAAACATCCTAGTGGGTGTCACTTTTGGTTTATTATGGCTAAGGAAATTGGAAAAGGCATTAGTAAAGACAAAGTGACATTAATTGACATTTATTTATGAAAATAAAAGAAAATATGAGAAAAGGGAGATGAAGGGTCACATATTTGCATGAGAGTGAAATTGAAGGAAAAATAGAAGAAATTGAAGAAAATAGAGGCCTCAATGATGAAAAGGCTTATGGGGATTAGTTGACATATTTTAGTAAGTTTTTCTTTGGAGTTAGTTTTAGACAAGAACACCAAGAGGAGAAAGAAAGCCAGAAAAGCAATGAAATGAAAGGACAAGGAAAGCAAAGGATAAGCAAGGAAAAGTTGGATCAAGTAGCTTCAGAATATAACTTGTAGGTAACAGGTTGCATGTATTATTTCCTAGTTGGTTTGTGAATGCATGGTACATGCATGGTACATGCATGTATGTATTTGGTTCTCTTACTATCTATTGATGGTCCTGGACCCATCAAAATGTTAGTGGATCTCCCCGGTAAGAAGTCCCAACTAGACCTCAAATCATTTGGAGTAAAATTCCTAGCAGTGGGTAGTAAAGTAGTGCCCTGACTATGGTAGCGCGCAAAGGTATGTATGATAATTCTGTCAGAAGCAAGTGTGTGACCTTGCAGCATGTCAAGTGAGATGCATGGGAGTTCTAACACATATAGGGGAAAATGAAATGTGTCCCTTAGAAGCTTGTAATAGTATGCAACCTGAAAGGAACACACAAGCGAAATGACATCACGGGCTAGAAGCGGAATAGTCCACAATTCAAAGTGATAGGTTAACACAACAAAAAATCTTCAACAAGATTCATACAATCGCATACAAAACAGTTCATACACAAATGTGTAAGTTAAATAACATACATTTCTAAAGTAACTAGAATAATCAAACTACAATAAAAACATATGCATGAAAATGTGTTGGCTCGATTATATTATTAAGTTAAAGTTACATCCATACGTATGCCATTGATAGCCACTAGCCACAAAAGTGGAACATTATAGTCAACATCGCCTGCTCCTCCAAAGAGATGTACTCTCTATACACTGGAGAAGCCAAGGCTCGCCAAAATACTCTCCAAGCCTTCTCTAAGCAATTCCTAGCCAAAATATTGGCTCCCAAAAAGCCTTTACTATGATTTATGATGTTCTATAAATAACAAAGGGTTGGGTGACCCTTGAAATTCCCCTTGGACTCTTGTACTACGCTCATGACTCTTCACATTACATAGTGACTGTTCATATTCCACTAATGACACTTGGAATTTCACTTACAATATATTTACAAATAATAATACAATTTCCACATATACCCATGGGGGACAAAATAGGCTTGAGTTAGCCTAACAAGACAATCAAAATCACACTCGGCAACATCCTCTTGATGGTCTTTGATGATGAACTAATACCAAGCTTGGTACTGCACTATTGTGTCCCCATACTATTTGGTGACGTCTTTCTCGAAGCAGACTCTTTCCTCCATGGCTTCCAAGTATATGGTTATGGAACCTCTGTCCATCTTATCCTAAAGCATGCATAGCATTTTCCCAAGTGTGATTGGACCACCAGTGTACTTCTACATTCTTTTTGCACTCAACTGCAAGTCATCGCTAGTGTCCTCTCGCATCAACTACTCTATGTACCTATTGACCTCCAACAAGACTTGGTTCTTCTTCATGGCTTGAGTGATGGTTCCAATTGAAGGGATCCTATGTGTCCTCACTATGACATCCAAACTCTTGAACAACTATGCATAGGAAGCCTCAATGCTGGTGATGAGCGGAGGGAGTTGCTCATAATTCTGGATCAAGATCCCAATCCATGCTTTGTCTAGCTCTACCAGCGATATCATTATCTTCTGCAAGTAAAGTGGGGATCCCTTATGCCTCATTGTCCATTCATATATGTGTGTAATAGCAACATGGATGTGTTTGCGAGTTTGGGTTGTCTTTGTGCACTACTACTCAAAACTGTATAAATGGACAACCGCCTTGTGCACGGTGACAAAACTGCCTTGTAGTGTCTGCATGGTGGTCTCAAGATTTGATACTTTAGCAAGTATCACTTTCTTCATTTTTTCCATAGCAGATCTTGCAAACTACTCTATTCTCTTCCTGGCCTCTTACAATTCCCTTTCCATCCAATCATTCTCTGCTATCAATAACTTGAGAGTTGAACTGGTGGCTTCTGCATAAGACTTGGAAGCATCGTCCATGGTAGTTGGATGTATTCAAACATATGCAACAATCACCATTTCCTCAATCTGTGTTGGTCATGTGTGATCATCTGGGAGATGCTTTCTTTGCACCTGTACAATCCTTTGTTGTGGTTCATCAAATGACAGATTGTACACATCCATCTTCGGATCATCATCAATGAGGACAACCTATTATTGCTCGCTTGGGACTAGTTCTGATTCTGGAGGTGGCAAAGACTATGGGGCAACCTTATATGTTCTCGGAATGAGGTCAATTTCTTGTTCATGTGGCTTCATTTCCAACTCCATATCTGTTGCTTCAACCATCTACTCAGTCTGTTGAGCAATTCCCAAACCTGCGCCTTCTCACCCTCTTCTTCATATGTTGGCTACTATGACTCCTCAACCTGTATAGGTGCAATTCTCTGTCATTGTACCTTGTCTTTCCTCCTATTCCTATTTCTTCTTCTCTTCCCTTTATCTCCTCCTTAGCACCTACTCTTCTTTCAACTTCTTTTATGTTTCCTGCAACTTCTTCTCTACATCTTCCAACCTTTACTTACCTCTCTTCCTCCGTTCTACTCTCCTTTCGTGGTGCCACCTCTTCGCTTCTATCTCCAAATCTGCTACTCAACAACAAGATATTGTTATGAAACCAACTCACAAAAAGATAGAAAAGATAGATCAACGCCTTAGAATTCAGTCTCTTCGAGGGGGCAACCTCATTTACATTACACAAATGAACAATTCTTGGATGATACAAATGACAAGACCTCCTTTCTATATATAGGAGTCTAAGCGGTCATAATATAATCAAAGCTGACATAACAATAATAATGTAAGGGCACAATAATAACAATATGGGGACTACATGGGTACAACAATATGTTGAGAATGCAACAAGATGATGGAGCTTAGTGAAAAGAAGTCGTCTTCACTAAGTGTGCCCGCAGGCTATTTTTGGCGCAAAGTCTATTTTTAGACTATGTCTATTTTTAGACATATGGATCATGGTCTATGAGTTGCGGGATGCTATTTGTGGATGGTTGATCAAGTTGGTAAAAATAGATGGACCTCTATTTTTAGACATATGGGCGAAGTCTATTTTTAGACTGCTAGGCTAAAAATAGAATAGTTGAATATTATTAGCCCTTAATAATATTTGGACTCTAAACATTATCTTATTCTCTTGGAGCACTTCAGTTTGAGCTACAGATGTGGCACATGAAACTGCCATAAGGAAATATGTGGTTCCTATGGGTTAACTTGAGCTATTGCATGGAGGATTTCAATTAGGACTTCAGTGATTGAGTTCTGTGGAGTTGGATCAGGAGTTGATGGAGTTGTATTCAGTTTGACTCAGTTAAACTAGTTGTAGTTAGTCTAACTGGAAAATAGACTAATGTTGAGTGGTGTGAATTAGTTATTAATTAATTCACTAATTATTAACTCATAAAGAAACTAAAGAGTACATCAGTTAACTCAGTGCATGGACATTTCAGTGGAGACAAGTGTTAGAGGTGAGTGAAAGGGCAAGACAGTTGTCAGTTGTGACTATAGTTCTGCATGTGATTTGCACAATCAATGGATTGAGTATTGCCAATGAGGATTGTGTGGTATATCCAAGGGAAATACGAATTTGGATCATTCATTCATCAGTATTCTCATGCAGGATTG
>APFE031353340.1:40856-68114 GCA_000404065.3 Pinus taeda
GTGCAATTACACCTCTTTGTTCCTTTTTTAGAAGCTTTGTCATACTGTTAGAGCTGATTATCTTTCCCGGTTTCCTTGAAATACCCCTTAATTCAATTTCCTTTCCTTCCACAAAAAAATTCATGAAAAGTTCTTGAAAATTAAAAGATATTGTTCCCAAGGATTGTAGCCATTGGACTCCTAGTACAACATTAACACCTCCCATTGGACTGGAAAGCATTGGGCTAGTCAATACATATTCTCCCATGGATAGCTTGATATTATGGCACTTTCCAGAGCAATTTGTTGTTCCTCCATTTGCAATCATCACTTAACACTCTGGTGCTAGATATAGGAAGCAATTCAATTCTTTGCTACCCTACAATGAATAAAATTGTGGGTGCTTCCTGAATCAATCAACACTATTAACTTTTTCTTCTTGATTTGTCCTTCTATCTTGATAGTTTGAGGAGTGGTAATTCCAGCCAATGCATTACAAGATATGGTCGGATTCATTTCTTCTTTATCTAGGCTTTTTTCCTGGAGTATATCCTCTTCTTTGACCTTTCTTGCTCCTTTTCTTCTTCCTCTTCACAATCTATGTAGAATAATTTCTTCTCAGCACACTTATGACCTTTAGTATATTTGCTATCACAACTGTAACAAAGCCCTTTTGCTCTTTTTTCTTCCAATTGTTGTGGTGTAAACCTTATAGCTTGAGGAAGAATAGGGTCACAACACTTCCATCTTTATAGTTGTGAGTGGTATGCTTCCTGGTTTCCATAATTTTGCTTTCCATTTTTATTGCTAACCTGAATGCCTTCTCTAATGAATCAGTTTCCGAAAGGCGAACATCATGTTGGATATTATCCTTTCAAATGTACATAAATAGATACAAACCTCTGAGATCTTCCATATGACTTAATGTTTCTTCTCAACTTTTCATAGTAGGACTTAGAGCTTTCCAAAAAAATCTTGACAAAAGTTTCCTCAACCATACAACTTCCTTTCCTACTTTTCATGTAGCAACATATTCTAAAAATAGATCTGGCTCTTCTTATCTAAGTGGCCCTTAAGAATACATTCTCCAATTTCTTCTTTCTAGGTGTCCATCATGACTATGATATGCCCTTCCTCTCAACTAGGGGTATTCCTTTTGTCTATGCTCCCTCTTAATTTAGGGAGATTTTTCATCCAGACTTGTTAAAATTGGAAACTAGGGCCAAAGTCCAAGTGGGTCATCTTATTAATGGAAGCTACAATTTTTCTTGGATCTCTCTCATCAAGAGGTGTAGGATTGATCTAAAGATCATTCGATTCCGATAAGTATTCATGGAGATATGAATTTATTTGTGTTATGGGACAATTCATCAAGGTCGGCCAACAACCAAATAAACCCCACTTGTGCTCAACGTTTTAGTATAAATAGAGGTGGACTTCAAATCATTTCAACACACTTGGGATCTCTTCCTCTCTACTTGTCTTTGGGTTTTAGTAGGAGGAGAGATTCTAAGGGATAATGCTGCCCTAATCTAGAGGGCAGAAGTCATAATTGTCAGAACTGCTGGGAAAGCTAACGCAGAGGGTAGAAGTCGAAATTGCCAGGAATAGCCAGAATTGTTGGAATAGTCAGGAAAGTTGATGCAAAGGGCAGAAGTTGGAACTGTCGGGAACTACCGGGACAGCCAGGAAAGCTGACGCAGAGGGCAGAAGCCGGAATAGTTGGAACTGTCAGGAACTGCTGGAACAGCTGGGAAAGCTGACACAGAGGGCAGAAGCTAGAATTTTATGGAATAGTCGGGAAAGCTGATGCAGAGGGTAGAAGCCGGAACTGCTGGGGACAGCCAGAACTATCGGAACTACCGGGAACAACCGGAACTACTGGAACTGCCGAGAACTGTTGGGAACATCCAGGAACAACCATAACAACTGGAACTGCCGGAACTACTGGGAATATCCGGAATTGCCAGGAACTATGGAACAACCGGAGCATCTGTCTTCGAAGGAGAGCAACATGCAAGGGGCAACTAACTAACATTGGGACAGTTGTATGTTACTTAGCAACAAATACACCAAGCATGCAATGTTACAGCTAGCATGCAAGGGACAACTAGCATGCAACAACAAGCATGCTAAGGACAACAAGCATGCTAGGGACAACAAGCAAGCAAGGTGCAACCAACACATAGGTCAGTATGGCAACATGGTGAAACAATGACACATAATGCAGTACAGTGATGGGTACAATCATGATTAATGAAGTGTGATGAGATGCATCATAGTGATGATGGGTGCAGCATGGTGCAGTTTAGTGAGGTGCAACATGATGACGAAATGTAGTACAACGATAGGTGAAGGAGTCACCTTGGAGAATCAGTTGAAGCAACATGTCTTCAACTAATCTCATGTATCATCTTTTTAGAGATGATCTATGCTCTTATCTAGATAAGTCAAAGTGTTGACTTATGTTGTAAATGTACTCTCTCTCTCTCTCTCTCTCTCTCTACTGAACTATTGAAGAACATATAAGAAGAATTGATCAAGGGTTTCCCCATGTTGGGGTTTGTCCCTGGCTAGCGCCACATCTTGTGTCCTCTAGTCTTAGATTGTCTTCTGTGGTTTATGTTTATTTTCTATCTGCAGTTTACTTTAATGCTGATGTGATTGCTAATTTGGAAAAGATATTGAGCTAACTATGAAATTGAAATAAATTTCTCTAAGCATAAAACATACCTAAAATTAACATGGTATCAAAGCTGAGGTGAAGACAATGCCCAAGATAGAGTGAAAGAGAAATCACCGAAGACAGTTAGGAAAGGACAAAAGGATGAATGTTATGAAACTAGCTCACAAAAAGATAGAAAAGAGAGATGAACGCCTTAGAAATAAGCATCTTTTAGGGGGAAACCTCCTTTACATTACACAATTGAACAATTCTTGGATAGTAAAAATGAAAAGACCTCATTTCTATATATAGGAGTCTATGGGGTCATCATATAATCAGAGCCGACATAACAATAATAATGTAAGGGCACAATAATAACAATAGTGGGCTTCTATGGGGCACAATAGTAACAATATGGGGACTACATGGGTAACAACAATAAATAATAAGGGTTGTACTAATAACAATAAAGGGGTTACACTAGTAGTCATGGGAGCCTAACATGCCCCTCTCCTTCAAAAGTGTTGGTCCTCAATGCTTGAGTAGTTTTCTTGATGCTTCTGTATAATTCTTGTCCCCCATTGGCAAATTTCAGCGGGTAAGTTCTTCCACTTGATGAGATACTCTAAAATTGATTGATTTCGTAGCTTTCAGGTTCTTGTTTCTGTGATTGCTCCAGGTTCCAATATGATTTTTCCTTCCTCTTCAAGTTCTGACAATATTTTTTGAATTGGGACCTTCTACAACTTTTGAATGAGTGACCATACTTCTTCGTCCTTCTTCCATTCATCCCTTGCTTCGTTTATCCAATCGGGTTGGATAATAGAAATAGCACAAAACAATGCTTCCACATCCTCATCCTTTCTTCAGAGTGCATCTACAACAAAATTTTGCACCAAAGTGGTGTTATCCTTTAAAAGTTGGAGAACTTGTTGTTGATGCTCGATGTGATCTTTCACCGCTTGAACCTTTTTCTTCTTGATATGTCCTTCTATCTTGAGAGTTTGAGGAGTGGTAATTTCTTCCAATGCTTTACAAGATATGGTCAGATTCATTTCTTGATGTTTGATGTGATCTTTCACTACTTGAACATTTTTCTTCTTGATATGTCCTTCTATCTTGATAGTTTGAGGAGTGGTAATTCCAACCAATGCATTACAATATATGGTTGGATTCATTTCTTATTTATTGATGTGATCTTTCACTTCTTGAACCTTTTTCTTCTTGATATGTCCTTCTATCTTGAGAGTTTGAGGAGTGGTAATCCTTTCCAATGCTTTACAAGATATGGTCGGATTCATTTCTTCTTTCTCTGGGGTTGGTTCTTGGTTTATATCCTCTTCTTTTTATGTTTCTTGATCCTTTTCTTCCTCCTCTTCATAGTCTATGTAAAATAGTTTCTTCTCAGCACACTTATGACCTTTAATGCATTTGCTATCACAATTGTAACAAAGCCTTTTTTCTCTTTTTTCTTCCAATTGTTGTGGTGTAAGCCTTGTAGGTTGTGGAAGGTTGGGAGAAACAACACTTCCATCTTTATAGTTGTGAGGGGTATACTTCCTTGTTGCCATAATTTTTATTTCCTCTTTGTAACAAAGCCCTTTTTCTCTTTTTTCTTCCAATTGTTGTGGTGTTTCTCTAAAGAAGATCTTGCTCTTTGTATCCTCATAATGTGCTATAATTTCCTCCATGAAAATTGACCATGTAACAAGTGGTTTACGAGAACAAAGCCATTTATACCATAAAAATTGATCTTGTTCTAAATATGAAGATTTAATGCATACCTTTTGTAACAGTGGTACACCATGTAGATCAAAATATTTCTCCGTCTATAGTATCCAATTTACTAGATCCTTGCCATCAAACTTCCTCATCTTGATTTTTTCTGATTTTAGGAGCTCGATCTCGAAACGACTATAACTCTGTAATTTCAGATCTCTAAGTTATGAAATTTATTCCTCTAGTAGCTCTCTGAGTTCTCTTTCTAACCCCACAAGTTTGATCAAAATTTGATTATCCAAAAAATAGTTATGCCAAATCTCCCACAATGACCTGTTTATAGACTAATTCAGTAGAGCGGACTTGTACAGCATGCCACGTCTCACTGTTTCGACCTTAGTACCTGAAACTAATATACAAAAAACTAAAGGAAGTTCTCTTTCTGTAACTTCTTACGAAATTTTAATCTGATACTCAGAACAAAAGTTATGACGATTTTCCCCCGGTCGCCTGTTTAGAATGTAATTCGGGAGTCTGTAAAATCTCTAACTTCCTCAGATCATATCTATGAAAATATAGCGGGACAAGATCTGAAATTCAAACCCATGGTTCAAACCGATTTCTTCTAAAATGGTTTTTTTATTTTCACTTTTGAAACGTCACAAAAGAAAGATATAGTGCAAATACCATGATGACCTGTTTTAGATGAAATTCTGGAGTTTGCAAAAACCTTAACTTCCTCAGATCATATTGCCGAAAATATAGCGAGACAAGATCTGAAATTTAGACACAAGCTTCATTGCAATTTCGGCTCAAACGAGTTTTTATTTTAGCTTCTGAAACATTGCATAAAGAAAGTTATAGCTAAAATTCCACGATGACTTGTTTGGAGCAGTGAAACCCTAGAATCCAAAGCTCCGATACCAAATGTTATGAAACTAGCTCACAAAAAGATAGAAAATATAGATCAATGCCTTAGAATTTAGCCTCTTCGAGGGGACAACCTCCTTTACATTACACAAATGAAAAATTCTTGGATGATACAAATGATAAGACCTCCTTTTTATATATAGGAGTCTAAGGGGTCATAATATAATCAGAGCTAACATAACAATAATAATGTAAGGGAACAATAATAACGATAGTGGGCTTCTATGGGGCACAATAATAACAATATGGGGACTACATGGGTACAACAATATAATAAGGGGGTTGTACTAATAACAATAAGGGGTTATACTAGTAGTATAGGGGCCTAACAGATCTTCTCTGAACTTGTATCTTTGCTCAGCCTTTGTGCTCTTGGCAATATTCCTCTTACCTTTTCCTTGTGTCAGTTTGCTACTCACTGTTTTTTCGTTGTTTCTTCCTGTGGTGCTCCTACTTGTAGTGCTACTTTCCATTCTACAACCATGTTGACTAGTTCATTAAGCTTAGAGGAGTTGTAGCACTACCTCCAAGGGTATTTCTCTGGCCAATGACATGCCCCATTGATCCATGGGTAACCCACCTTCGCACAGTGGGGTCGAACTTAAACCTATTCAAGTCCTCAGCCTCGACATCCACATCCTTCAAGGTATGGATCTCGTACAATCCAATCCACAAAGAAAGAGTAGGTCATGGTGCCTTCTTCATCTTGTGTAGTCCTACTGATAACCCTATGGAGATGTGATACACAACCTCTTGCATGACCAACTTATTCATGGAAAATCTTGGTAGCACATGTGGAGGCTTCTCTCTACCAAACACCCTGATGTAAGTGCCACCGGGTGAGGCATACCAATTTGCAATGTTAAGCAATGCATGCATCACTTCTTAGGACATGCAAGGTGGCTCTTGCTCGAATATCATCTTGTACATTGGGGTGATGAAGTGGTCATATAGCCTTGCCATGGCTCCTCGGTAGTTGCACTGAAAGAGCAACTTGCAATAGATGTTCACAACATCATCTGATGGTGTCAATGTCCAACCCATGCCAAGAAACTGCTGCTAGGCACAAATTGCATCAAGTAGGTATGCAAACATATAGAATTTGGCTTGCTCAATCTTATGAGGATTACGGCCATTAGACACATGTATTTTCAGCTAAAGAGCCAAAATGTATGACTAGTTGAATAGAATTCTTCATTTTCCAACTGATCAAACATGACCACTTAACTCTACGTAAATGCCTCCGTGCTCTCTTGACCATACAAGCAACATGCAAAGACGACCAAGAGTTGGTAGGCCTTCCTGAGTGACTTATTCTTGTATACCTGGTTGGGTGTCACCCTGAACTTCGATGGATCTTTTACCCAATGCTTCATGATATCTCTAGTGTTCATATTGTTGTCGGTAGTATAGAAGAGTGCATCCATGTGGTTCACTCGTTGTGCAAGTGATACATCTCATGGTAGTTTTACGTCCTGAACGTGGAAAGTTGAGTTCCACTAGCACTGCTCAAATTCATCGTCTCAGTATCAGTATGTGAGGCAATCCAGTGAATAATGTTCGCGCACACGAAGGTGGGATACCTGCATGCAACCCTGCATGAGCATAACCTATGAATGTTGACATAGACCTATCGATCTTCTAGATCTTCCTTGAATTTGCCTCCAAATATGTCCTTAGTTTCTTTCCATGTAATATTCATGTCCTTCTCTATGAGCAGTTGTGTGTCTGCATAGACTGGCAATTTCATTGACACATGTTCAACTACATCTCCAGTTCTTCTCTCTACAATATCCTTTGATCGAGCTCACTTAGAAACCATGTTGCTTGTACTGCTGAGAAGCTACTTAACAATTGTTGTACCTAGAGATAGAGAGGACGCTCATAGCATGCAAATGTCAACTTAAAAAAAAAACACTTCAAGGACTAATGATGTAACAAACTGGGCAATTGTTGGGAAAGATTGTGCAATTCTTACTTTCAGATGTGAGGGACTGCCAGCTAGATCTACACATTGTGCAGTGCCAGCTACCAGTGAGAGGTGCTAATGACTTGAACTGCATAATGTGCAGTCCATTATGGTTTGTTGTTGACTATAATTATGCAATGTGGAGTTTAGTCTACCTTTGATGCTCAATGGGACTGCACATTGCGTAATCCTAGTAGGCAAGGCTCTGGGACTGTCTCCTGGAACTACACAATGTGTAGTTGGAGTAGTCACTGGTAGCCTCTGTGCAATTCCTGGAGCCAAGGAAGAGCCTTGATGTCCAAAAACGTGTAGTGCATACTGGGAAGAGATAGATTTGGGCTTAGGCAACCCAGATCTACCTATGGGAACTTGTAAATGAGTAGATCTAAATGCATGATAGAAGGATGGTGTAGATCTAAGTGAATGGGGATGCATACAATAAAAACAAATGTAGGAACCAGTGAAAATAAAAGAACAATGAAGCTTCTGGGCAGTCACCACAACAACGACCAATAGTGGAAAAACTGGCTTATACATGCGACGCATAGGAAAGGTGATGTAAAACTTAAAATAACACTTCTATAAGTTAAAACAAATCAAAATGCCAATGATCATTTAAAAATACGGGAAGAATACTAGAAAATAAAAACTTACCTGACACAGATGTGTCAATTGTGCCGAAGGTTCCTTGATGCCTCGGGAATTCTAGAGCTCCAAGATCGAATGTGAAAATGAGCTCTAGTGGTGCCATTAAATACATTTGATCGATTTAGTGTTGATGACATGAAGGCCAAAAATATAGGAAACAATGACAGGTGGCATAGTTTCTAAAATTAATTCAAGTGTAACTCCCACTTCTAAAAATATATCCCTATTTTTAGGGATGCTTTCTCACTATTTATGTTTTTCTTTTTCAGGACGAGTTTCCATGCATGCATGGACAAATTACACAATCCTGGGGGGAACCAGGTAACTTACCGACACACATTGGGCAGCAGCTGAGGGAATGCTTTTGCACAATTCTAAAAGTATTTAAGACTATCAGGATCCATTGCTACCTTGAAGTGCCTTCCCATTAGGTAAGGTTACCATTTCTTAAGTGCATGTAGTATTGCCAACATTTCCTTCTCATAAATAGTTTGCTTGAGGGACATTTGTTTGTATGGACGTAGCCGTAAAAATACCCAATTGCCTACATCAAAACATCTTTCACTGTGATGTTGATATGCCTATTTTTTCATTCAACTATGAATCAAAGTGGCGTTATCCTTTTGGAGAACTTGTTGTTGATGTTTGATGTGATATCTCACTACTTGAACCTTTTTCTTCTTGATATATCCTTATATCTTTATAGTTTGAGGAGTGGTAATTCTAGCCAATTCATTACAAGATATGTTCGAAATCATTTCTTATTTCTCTGGGGTTGGTTCCTGGTGAGTATCTTTTTCTTTTGACATTTCTTGATCCTTTTCTTTTTGATATTTCACTGCTTCAACCTTCTTCTTCTTGATATGTCCTTCTATCTTGAGATTTTGAGGAGTGGTAATTCTTGCCAATGTAGTACAAGATATGGTTGGATTCATTTGTTCTTTCTCTAGGGTTCGTTCCTAGTGTATATATCCTTATTTTGACGTTTCTTGATCCTTTTCTTTCTCCTCTTCACAATATATGTAAAATAATTTATTCTCAGCACACTTATTACCTTTAATGTATTTTCTATCACAATTGTAACAAATCCCTTTTGTTCTTTTTTCTTCCAATTGTTGCGGTGTCAACCTTTTAGGTTGTGGAAGGCTAGGATAAACAACACCTCCATCTTTATAGTTGTGAGGGGTAGACTTCCTTGTTGCCATAATTTTGTTTTCCACTTTTCTTGCCAACCTGTATGCATTCTCCAATGAATCAGGTTCTCAAAGAAGAACCTCATGTTGAATGTTATCCTTTAAAGTCCCTATGGAGACATCAATCCTCTGCTTCTCTGGAATATCATTTTCCCTTATATTAAATTTTTGAAAGTCCTCAATGTGCTCTACCATTGAACACTTTTGTTAGAGATTTATTAATTGGCTAAAGAAGGTGTGCTCTTTGTATCCTCATAATTTGCATTCATTTCCTCCGTGAAAATTGGCCACATAAGAGGTGGTTTATGAGAACAAAGCCCTTTATAACATAAAAATTGATCCAGTTCTAAATATGAAGATGCAATATGTACCTTTTGTAATAGTTTCACCTCATGTAGATCAAAATATTGTTCCATCTGTAGTATCCAATTTACCGGATCATTTCCATCAAACTTCCTCATATTGCCTTTTATTGATTTTAGGAGCTCGATCTTGAAACGACTATAACTCTGTAATTTTACATCTCCAAATTCTAAAATTATGTCATGTCATATCCCTCTGAGTCTTCTTTCTAACCCCGCAAGTTTGATCAATATTGGATTTTTCAAGGAAGAATTATGTCAAATCTCCCACGATGACCTAATTATAGAAGGGTTCAATGGAGCGAACTTGTACAAAGTGCCACATGTCACTTTTTCAACCTTAGGATCTGAAACCAATATAAAAAAAAACTATAGTTTGTCCTCTTTCTGTAAATTCATACGAAATTTTAATCTGATGCATAGAGAGAAAGTTATGACGATTTTACCAAGGTCACCTGTTTGGGATGTAATTCAGGAGACCGTAGAAATTCTAAATGTTTTGGACTGTATCTATGAAAATATAACTAACCAAGATCTAAAATTTGGGCTCAAGTTTCACCACATTTTCGGCTCAAATAGGTTTTAATTTCAAAGTCTAAAACTTTGTAGAAAAACAATTATAGCAAAAATTCCACGATGACCTGTTTTAGATGAAATTATGGAGCTTGCCAAAACCCTAATGTCCTTAGATCATATATTTGAAAATATAGCGAGACAAGACCTGAAATTTAGACCAGAGGTTCAACACAGTTGCTTCTCAAATGGGTTTTTGTTTTCGCTTATGAAACTTCACAGAGAAAAGTTATAGCGAAAATGCCACGATAACCTGTTTGGAGCAGCGAAACCCTAGAATCCAAATCTCTGATACCAAATGTTATGAAACCAGCTCACAAAAAGATAGAAAAGAAAGATAAACGCCCTAGAATTCAGCCTCTTCGAGGGGGAAACCTCCTTTATATTACACAAATAAACAATTATTGGATGATTCAAATGACAAGACCTCCTTTCCATATATAGGAGTCTAAGGGGCCATAATATAATTAGAGACGACATAACAACAATAATGTAAGGGCACAACAATAACAATAGTGGGCTTCTATGGGGCACCATAATAACAATATGGGGACTACATGGGAAAAACAATATAATAAGGGGGTTTCACTAATAACAATAAGGGGTTACACTAGTACTATAGGGACCTAAAAAAATGTCTTGAACAGCAGCACCATGACTTCATAAATCATAGCTTGATAGTAAAATGGATAAGAAATTTCCAATACAAGAACATAATTACAAATGGAGTCTAAATATTCTTTTTAACATAATAAGTAATTAACTTCAAAAATAAGCACTTTTAAGATTTCGGAAATACAAAAGAGTGAATATTTTGGAAAAGCAAAAGCATACAATCACTCTTGTTTTCATAATGACCAATTTTATCAATGGCTAGAAGAGAAGAAAATAGGACTTTGAAAATCATGTTGATATGGCTCCTAAATTATTCTAGGATTGAGCCATTTAGGTGATATTGACCAAGTTATTAGCTTATTAGTATATTTTTATCCCTTATTTTCAAATTCAATGAATTAATCACTCTTCTTTTCACAATGGCCTCTTTTTTCTAATGGCTAGAAGAATCTAAAATAAGTGACTTTGAAAAGCATATTGATATGGCTCCTAAATCTCATTAGGATTGATCCACATGGGGGATATATGCCTGGTTTCTACTTAATAGTAGGTTATTAACAAGCTATCTTATTATTTTCAAGATAATTAGCATATTTGTTGATTCAATCAACTATTATCTACCCCCATTTTCTATTTTACTCTTATAACTATAAAAATGTTCTAAACAAAAAAGATGTTTGTTTATTGGGACAAATATTCAAATCTATTTTTTTGTCTCTTTGCATCTATTACTTGTACCAATTACTAAGATATAATTTTTCACTCTTAACATACATATCCCTCACTATATTGAATTTACATCAGTAAATCCTAATTCATGTATCACATGATCTAGTGCACTCTTAACTCTCCATAATACAGATCTAGAAGTTCAACCATACTTACAAATTTATTTTGTAGATATCCTATAGGATTGTCTCATACGTAACTAAATTTACAATGTCCTACAACACTACAAATCTTCTTTCAACCCTTCTTGCATATTTGGTTCATATTTACATATTAGTTAAACTAATTTAACACCTTGCTTTTCACAACTACATTCTGTTATAGACATATTTGGGCACTGCAACCCCAATCTCATATGCCCATAAAACAAGGGCTTCTAAGCCCATAAAAGTGTTGTTTCATACCCTAAAGGAACAAGGTCAGCTGATTACATCATCTCCCAGAAGTTCCCCCTGAAAAACTACTTAGAACTGGTCAAAACTGGACCATATAGACTGCTCAGTGCTAAGGGTGTGATGCATCTCACCTACCACATGCAGAAAGTGCGATGCATACTGAAAATCCCTTTTGTAGGGTGCGATGAGTGAGAGAAGACAAATGGCAGAGGCAGTTTGCTAGGTGGAAACCCAAAGAATCTTCTAGAAACTACCCATTTGACACTTGCCTCTCTGAATTTGCCCAGGGATGAGTAAGATATCATGAAATATCCAAGTGGAACCAAGAAATATAAGAGAAATGACACTAATAAAAATCCCAGAAGCTGACTCACCCACCTAGAAATATCTATATATGGATCCCTCATCCTAGAGATCCGGAGGCTGGAATTTGGTATTTTGTAAGGAAGTGTTGTTGGTTTCTCTATGAAACATCATAGTGTTGGGTGATCTAGCCTTTCATGAGGTGAAGAGGTCTTTCATGTTGGTAGGATGGCACTGGGTTAGACCAATGGGTTGTAATCCTCTCTTCTACTACTTCTATCAATAAAGCTATTTGAGTTTTCCTCCATATTCTTGTATATTTCTGAATCTTGTATTGATATATGCATTGTATGGTTAATATATATCTCATCCTATATTGTTTATGGTTATAGATCTCTATGCTTTGATGGTATTATGCTACTTTGACTCTACGGGTGTTTCTTTGAAGCAAGACAAGTGAGGAAGGAGTGGCAAAGTTCTATCAAAGGAGGGAGGAAACAAGCAAGGATCCAAGCGAAAGACTGAGGTTGGTACTCTCTACTTCTCTCTCATCTATCTCTCATAAAGGAAAACACAAGTAACTTTAGTTTGTTTGTTTCTAAGATAGCTACCCGTCTTAGTGGGACTAGCAGCTCTGAATGTACACTGGTTTTCCCGATAACAAAATGGCAACTCCACTGGGGAGCGAATAGTTTGTTTGCTTGTTTCTATTTGTTTGCTTTATAAACTACAAACGAAGCCTAAAGTTAAGCCATCTAGCCTTCAAACTTCTTTTGCTATGCAACTGCAAAGTAGATCAACGCTGCTTCAGTCAATCTCTGGGTTAGTTTATGAACTGAACATCTGACTTGCAAACATCCTAAGTGCCCTGTGGTAGCTCAAATAACCTCATTAGATCAGCCCCTATGCTTTTTGTTTACTGCCTATCATTAGCTTAGCCTAAATCCCTAAACAAAGCTGCAAACTATGAGCAAAAACCAAGCTCAGTCTCGTCCCTGGACCATCACACTGTCTCTCATTGGCAGTCTAGATGCATCACACCTCCCGTGTGCTACAGGTGAGATGCATCCCTGTTTTCATGTGTTACAGGTGCGATGATTGAGTGAGACTATTTTTGCCTCCATATTTTGGATCTTTCTTCATTGTCTTCAGCTTTATTCAGTAGTTTTGTTGTCTATGATCAGTATATCACTGTTGAAACTCTCTTCCTTTGCATTATTCAACCTCCATTGATAAAGAATTGTGAATGTTTTTATGTATATTTAATCATTTACAATTCTCCTTTGAAAACAATAGCTTAATTGAACTGTCGTCTTTTGATTTGAAAGTGACGCAAGTGTCATTTTCAGTCAAAGAAAAGAGTGTCATAAAGTCTTCCTCTTTTAGATAGTTGATTACACTTTTTCCATTGTATTTGATTTGAATTTATTAGTATTTCAAAGTCTAAAAAGCAGTTTTAAATTCAAAGTCGCAAAGTGTCGTCTTAGCCTTCCTTTCTTTTTTTGAATGCAAAATTGCAAAGTGGTATTGCTTTCATTTTTTGAATTCAAAATCGTAAAGTTTCGTCTTAGTCTTCCTTTTGTTTTTTGAAAAGAAAACTGTTAGTATTGTCGCTTTGCAAAAAAATAGTTCAAATCTGTACTTAGCATTCTTTTTGTCATTCACACATTAAGAAAGTAGAAAACAAATACATGCATGTGCATTTGCACTTAGACTGCATGCAGAAATTGATTTAGGATTCTGCATCTTAGTGTGTGCTCTCTGCTTTATGTTGAAAGGATTTTACTTCTCTTTCCTTAGTAGCTAGGATTTTCATTGCAAAAAGAAAGTAAACGAATATTTATTGTCTTAGATTGCATATTTAGGAATTGTATATCTACATCATGCAGTGAACCTTAAAGGAAAACTTCTTAAGAAAGATAAACTGTAAAATAAACCTTAATGAACATAAAAATGCTTTGGAACCTAATGCACAACATCTAGAAGTCTAGGCTAGAGTCGTATTCTGACGTCGTAAAGCCTGGTAACTATCATTTTCATCATAGGTTGCGTGATTCCTCCTCTTTGATACGACAAGTGCCAGTATGAACTTGTGCTCCCATGTACCATTGAGTATATATTGGGAGACCACAATAGGCTATATCCTTTATCCTTAGGAAATCGTGTTTGCCTTCCTATCGATCGCAATGCAATGAGCACAACATTTGGGAAGATTGACTGCCATACCTTAAAAATTATTCTGTAGTTTTGCGATTGGTTTGGTAATCCCTCTGTCTAGATTTCCAGAGTAGTCACTTTCATTCCTTTTCAAACTCCTTAAAAGAAAAGGTCCATCTGAGCACTTGTCACTTCAGGCTCATTAAAAATGGAAGGCGACTAGAGTCATCTTTATCTTTTTTCTTGACTCTTTAAAATTGAAAATGCAAGTTGTGTCAAAGCGTCATAAAATTTGTTTTAATCGGAATAACGTCATTGTTCCATCATTGGTCTTAGGTTGAGAAAATGGAGTCCACCAATCAAGGATTTCCCCTTGGGGGGAATCCTAGTCCCTTCTCCTCTTGGGGAGATGTTGGTGCACCTCATATGGCTACATTGTCCCTTCCAGGACTTACAATTGGCCTGCCAGTATGGCTTTTCTCGATCTTTGTCGTTTAAAACACCGTGATTCCTGAGCAATCAAATCAGCAACCAGATGATACTAGAGTTACCCCCCAACCTTCTACTTCATTTGTTTCTCCCTCTCCTTCTTCCTCTTCGCTTGGTGAAGCTAGTAAAACTAAAAACCAAGTAACTGAGAAGAAGAAGAAAGGGAAGGAGAAGAAAAAGAAAAAACCAACGACAAAAAGGGGCAACCATGCATCGTCTGGCGAAAATCCACACATTGCACCATCCAAGCCTAAATCTCCATGTTTCATTTGCAAAGGAGACCAGTATAATCGAGATTGTCCTTACATCCCATGGATCTTAAGGGACTGTTCTCCCCGCTTGCACAATCTGATGTCCTCAAACTCTGACGATCATGTTGAAAGTACACTGTCAACTAGTGAAAACGAAGTCAATGGACAAAAAGGAAGATCTAAATTTCCTTGTAGACTGTGTGAAGGCGATCATGCCCTCCACCGTTGTCCCTTTCTGGACGAATCTAAAAGAGTCTTGGATAACCATCCTGCTTCACCAGTACGGCTTCCTCCTGGATATAAGAAACTCTTGCCGAGTCCATCACTAGTTGAAAATCCATCTGACACACCTTTGTTGTCGGTTGAAGCATCTATCATTGAAGATAAACCCTCTGAGTCCACACAGGACCAAAGTCAATAGGTCAAGAAGGCAGTCAGCCCTTCAGGAGGTCTACCTTCAGATGATATAGTCACTAAAGAGAATGAGAACAACATCGTTCAAATTCTTTTTGTTAACACAGAATCCGATGAACTTGGGGCAATCTACCCGTTCCTTTAGCGCAAGAAGGAATTTCGTCAAAGGTTCATCCGATCGTCTATTCGGTCCCTTCTCCAAGCAATCTAGTCATTTCCTTCGATTGGAATCTACTAGGGAGACCCCACCTACCATATAATGTACCATTCTGAATCATAATACAAGCTTACAGAATTGTCATGGTTGGTACTGTCATAGATCAAGGGGCTTCCATGATTATCCTTTCCCCAATGCTTGGAAAGTGCTTAGTTTGCCATCGCTTCTGCCTAAGATTCGAAATCTATGAGGCTTCAACAAAGGAACTAGTCGACCATTAGGGATCCTTCCAAATTTGCCTATAACTTTGAGAATGAAAACCATTTATCTGAACGTGATGGTAGTCCAAGGGCCATTAGATTACAATCTACTCCTTGGGCGTGACTACATTTATAGCATGGGAGCTATTGTTTCCTCACTCTTTCAAGTGATGTGTTTCCCGCATGAAGGCAGAGTGGTCCAGCTCATAGACCACCTTTCATTCCCTGGTTCAAACACAACTACTAGTCAAATGCCATCCCTAACTGGTCTTTTTACGCAAGAAATGTCTCGTCAATCTCTAGTCCATCCACCTAATGAGCGCGAGTGATTCGGTGATTGTGACTGAAACGCAGGAGGCATGCGCCCTGGTCTGCTTCGGCCGTAAAACCCTAGATATAAGGTAGGTTTCCACGTAGGAATATGACTAGTTTAACTATCCTGTCCATTTAGGAAAATGGATCAGTCTAGAAAAGGATTCCCCCATCAAAGGTTATGTGATTGGGACTAAAAGTAGTCACCTTTGTCCATTTCGATGGACAATGCCAAGGAAGTGTTTTGTCTGCCACGCGGATGTAATAATATTGTTAATGCAAGAACTTTTGTATGGTAACCTGGAAACTCTACTTCATTATACCTAGGGGCATGCAAACCTTTTTGCATGCAAGTGAAAAGTGACCATTTATTTTCTTAGTTTTTAGGCTCTCAACCCTTTAGACTCATAGGTTGGTCGTTCCTAGCCTGCATAACAAAAGGCTTCGGAGCAAAGTTGCGCATGGGGCAAGCTCCCTAAAAAATGAACCTACTGATGAGAGATATTCTTCTTATATGATTGGCGCAAGCAGTTTTACGCGAAGTTCAAGCTCGTTAAAAAATAAACCTAGCGATGAGCAAATGTTCCCCCGGAGTTTAAGCTCATTAAAAAATGAACCCATCCTTCGGTAAATAACCATTGTGATCACATAATTATCAGCTTTTAAACCTTGGTCGTGTTCTTACCATCACCTCCACTATTTTTTAGCCGATCATACGCCTCCA
Source organism: Pinus taeda (assembly GCA_000404065.3). Lineage (NCBI taxonomy): Eukaryota > Viridiplantae > Streptophyta > Pinopsida > Pinales > Pinaceae > Pinus > Pinus taeda. The sequence goes on from APFE031353340.1 coordinate 57,701, forward strand.
TTTGATTGTTTACCCTTTTGAGGAGCAGCTGCAACGAGTGATTCTATTAGCCACTTTCTTTACACTGCCATGATTGAAAAAGTTCCAAACCTTACCTGGAACTAACTGCTACCTGAAAATATCACTCGTTCCTCAAAGATGAGTCTCCTTTAAGCTCTTTTCATCTGACTCGTAAAATATGAAAAGATTGCCAAGCAATTGGCCTCTCCAGCTCGTTAAAGTGATCGGAAGTGTCATCCCTCCTCTAGATTTTAATCTTTCTAGACCTGAGGGATCATTACACAAAAATATCAAGCGCTTGTCTTGTTCGGCTCGTTAAAACTATCGAAAAGTCATCGCTTTCGTATTATTTTATACTTTTTCGGACTTAAGGGATTATACTACGAAAAAGGATTACTGGAGTTGCCTTTCTGTCTCTTTTTAAACTCTCTAAAATTGAAAAGGACAGAGTTATCTTTGTTGTTAAACTCGTTAAAACAATAGCGACAAACTTGTCCATGCAGACAAGAGCAAGTTTCACTGTCGCTAAGCTCGTTAAAACATAGTGACAAGTTTTCCTGAAGGGAAAATTATAGAACAAGCATATGTTATCCTCCTCATGCTTGACAAAAAGAAAGAGGTACTAGTCAGAAATGACTGGGGAAAATTGGGAATAAAAGTTGAAAAAACTTTATTGGTAGCAGGTCACTCTTGAACATGACACTTTCACTCCATCACCATGATTGAGTTGGGTTGGGTTATTCCATTCATCGGTCATATCACCATTGGTCCTCCGTATCATCCATTTTTGGGGTTAACTCTACCAATCCATTTCAATGTCACCGATATGTTCAAGAGAAGTCGCTCAGAGAATTCACCAACCCAGCTTAGATCTCATCCACTGCAATACCTTCATGCGTCATTGTTTCATGAACGCCACCCTGAACCTTGTATCATCAAACCGATTTCACCTCCACAAATTCATTTGCTCTGTTTCGTGTCGTAGATGGGATTCATTAAGGCCCTCCTACGACGGGTCACTTCTTGTTGACATTAGCTCATTATCCAAGAAGTTGACTTAGGAACAACCCTTTTAGTACTTTAAAGCTTGCATGCCTCAATGGCAAGTTTCTCACTTTTGGTGACAGGTTTACATCAATGGCCTTCGACCAGAAGATTTTGCTTGGTGTTCAACATCAACTCATGTTTTCGCACCACGTGAATTGTACTGTAGTACCTTGAGGATCCTTATCATTAGTGGTGACTCATCTCGCACTTGTTCACAGCTTACATCATTGGCTGGTAATCAGGCAATGTCTTTCCATGTTCGACATCAGAACATATTTTCACATAGATCGACTTGTACTTTGGGAAAAGATTGAACGAGTTTGAAGACCACGGATCTAGTTTCATCCATCCAGGCTATGATATATTCAGGAAAATAAAGATATCAAGTGTACATCATATCTGCACAGATAATCATCCAAGCTAAGGGATGATGGCTCTACCAGAATCATCAGTCTGCCACACAAACGATTATCTGTCCTATGTACATGAAAATGAATTTATAAAGTTGAGCATGGGAATGCCCGCCTCAACTAGATCATGAAAATATTATGAAGATAATGTATTATATTGTATCTTATTATAGGTCACCTTCCAGTTTGAAAAACCTTGGATCCTCATGATAAAGCATTTCACCTGACATCAGAAGATTTACGAGCTCATGCTTTAGGGGGCAACTGTTATAGACATATTTGGGCACTACAACCCCAACCTCATATGTCCATAAACCAAGGGCTTCTAAGCCCCTAAAAGCGTTGTTTCATACCCTAAAGGAACATGGTTAGTTGATTACATCATCTCCCAGAAGTTCTCCCTGAAAAACTACTCAGAACTGGTCAAAACTGGACCATAGAGACTGCTCAGTGCTAAGGGTGAGATGCATCTCACCTACCACATGCAGAAAGTGTGATGCATACTAAAAATCCCTTCTGTAGGGTGCGATGAGCGAGAGCAGACAAATGGCAGAGGCAATTGGCTAGGTGGAAACCTAAAGAATCTTCTAGAAACTGCCCATTTAACACTTGCTTCTCTGAATTCACCCAAGGATGAGTAAGAGATCATGAAATCTCCAAGTGGAATGAATAAATATAAGAGAAGTGACACTAATCAAAATCCCAGAAGCTGACTCACCCACCTGCAAATATCTATATATGGATCCCTCATCCTAGAGATCTGGAGGCTGGAATTTCGTATTTTGTAAGGAAGTGTTGTTGGTTTCTCTATGAAACATCATAGTGTTGGGTGATCTACATTTTCATGAGGTGAAGAGGGCTTTCATGCTGGGAGGATGGCGTTGGGTCAGACCAATGGGTTGTAATCCTCTCTTCTACTACTTCTATCAATAAAGCTATTTGAGTTTTCCTCCACATTCTTGTATATTTCTGAATCTTGTATTGATATATGCATTTGTATGGTTAATATATATTTGATCCTATATTGTTTATGGTTATAGATCTCTATGCTTTGATGGTATTATGCTGCTTTGAACTCTACAGGTGTTTCTTTGAAGTAGACAAGTGAGGAAGGAGTGGCAAAGTTCTATCAAAGGAGGGAGGAAACAAGCAAGGAGCCAAGTGAAAGACTGAGGTTGGTACTCTTTGCTTCTCTCTCATCTATCTCTCATAAAGGAAAACACAAGTAACTTTAGTTTGTTTGTTTCTAAGATAGCTACCCGTCTTAGTGGGACTAACAGCTCTAAATGGACACGAGTTTTCCCAATAACACATTCCCTCAACTTCCTCCCTACCTGCTCCTCTAACTATGTGTTATGTTTTTCATGTTGTTCACCACACCTTCCACAAACCCTAAACCATCTACTTATAAAAATTTCTCCCTACAACCCCCCACTCCTCTACCTATCTACTATCGTTTTCCTACTGTTCCACCAAGTTTTCATATACCCTAAACTTGCTACTTATAGCCCACCTTAGCCCACTTGAATTCCACCATGTTTATCCATGTCTCCCATGGCCTTAATACATCTCTCTTGATATTGTATATAAACCAGCTATGTCTCCCTCCCATATATCACCCTGCTTCAACTACCACAAATGGTTATGTAGTCTGGTTGTATACAAATCATTGTTAACTACCATATTGATAGAAGAAGAGAGATATTCCTTATAGTCCAATCAATATATTTCTAGGCCATTTTGGTTTTAGATTTCACTCCTCCATATCACCAATTCACTCTACTAAAGATGAGTTAGTCATTATACCTCATGATTAGTGGAAAAAATTATTGGATTCAATGTCCTAGATTTCCCTATCCACACCTTCTCTTGCACGAACTAAGGCTTTTTAATTTTCAATTTATCATCCCTTGATGTCTTTGGACAAGTGATATGAAATTTTCAATGTTTCTTCTAGTGATCCAATACAATCAACTTTCAAGTTACTAGATTCTCTAAGCATCCCACCTCGTCAAGGAGGTGTGCATTCTTATCTCTCCACTTGAGTCTTCCTATCATTTCCAACACATACAAGCGCCTCAAATTTTCAAGGTTGCTTCTACTTTAAATGAAATAAATCCAACGTTGTTGGAAACTCACCCTAATTTAGAGATACAATGCTTATTGTTGTTACAAATCACACATTAGCATGTGTGCTCAATGTGAACTCATCAAATGATGTTCAACCTATTTTGTTATTGATTTAATATTCTTTGTTTGATCAACATCTTTAGGACTTAATAAATAAGTTAGCCACAAATATTCATAACTATTCAAGACTGCATGGAATGTTGAAATGGAGTGAGGTAATATTCATTTGTCTAAAATGTTCTCCCATTGGTCACAATGAATCCTAAAATACAAAGAACGATATATATTTATATGATTATAATGATGATCCTAGTGATTAATGTCTAATAAGATTTAATATGGCCCTATCAGAACTTATCAAGTTATGGGATTATTTTGGAATTTTTAGAATTTGCTTCTATGCTTAAAAGAAATTAAGATAATAGAAGTGCTCCAAAATCATTATAGACACAAGGCATAATTCCATGTCCCATGCATATAGGTAAACATCAACATCAACATTAGAATGTTTTATTGACATATATAGGGATCATCCAAAAAAGAACTTTCATGATCTAATTCCCATTGCTTCAAAAGAGTAATTACATGTTGTGCTAGGAGGACTTCTTCAAGAGTAAGCATCATATCAATGCATTTTTTTCATGATGATTTGAGGGATATGATTGGTGACCTTACTAGTGATTTATATAGTCACTCTAGAGTTATGGTAGGTGTAATTTTGTGCCCAAATTTTGGCAAACGTGATACCTTATATGATTATGATGTGATGATGATTATGGTGATAATTAATTTCTACTAAGATTGAAAATGGCCCTGTTGGACCTTAAGAATGTAAGAGATTATTTTTAATTTTTTAGAAATTATTTATATGCTTGAAATACATTAAGATAAGAGAAGTGCTCCAAAATCATTATAGTCACAAGACATAATTCCATGTAGCATGCATACAAGTAAATATCAAAATCAACATTATAATGTTCAGTTGGCATGTGTAGGGATTGGATAAAAAATACTTTCACAATTTAATGCCCATTGCTTCAATGGAGTGAATATGTGTTGTGCCACAAGAACTTGTTTAAGAGTAAGTATCACATCAATGCAATTTGTTCATGATGATTTGAGGGATATGACTATGGACCTTACTAGTGATTTCTATAATCACTCTAGAGTTATACTAGGTGTGAACTTGCGACCAAAGTTTGGCACACATGATTCTAGTTTATCCTATCTCATGGGTTCTCTAGGTATGCAAATAAAATTGAATCAAGAGGGCCTCACCATGTGCTTTAATGCATATATTGTTGTTTACCCTTACATGGAAAGCTTAAGTCAACTCCCACTTAGTTACTGCATCTTGTTGGTTATATTAGAGCTCATTACCATGCTATTTCAGTTAGGAAGGCCTATCATAACAATGAACTAATATAGGAACATAATGTCCCAATAGATGTCTTGGTTATTCCCAAGTTATAATAAATAGAAGCAAGGGACTTCCCAAATGAACAACCTTTATAGTTCATTGGATGTCAAAGAAGTTGTCAGGAGGAAAGGTTTCCTTAAATATTGGGTTGCCTTAGATTTATCTATCATGAAAACTCAAATTAAAAATTCTCTTCTCCAAATACTTACTTCAACTATCCCAAATACACACCATACATGTTTACCAGTTACTTTAAATATATATATGATTGAAATCTCTACCAAAGAATATCTAGTACTTGTTGGTGTTTTATTAGTGATTATGCACAACCCTTGAGTAAAACAAATAGTGACCTTGATGTTTGCAACTTTAGAATCTCTTAGGTATAATTATGACAAATATCATCATATGTGCTTGCACATCATAAAGTGGAGTCTATTATCATAATTGTCATACAATCCATGGATGTGCTAGACAATAAAAATGAGGTGTATCGTACAACAACAATGGTTATGTGCACTTTTGTTAATTTTGCATACATTAACCAATTTTTGCACCTAAGAATGATAAAAAAAAATATTTTGTACATTATTGGTGAAATAACATTTGCTTAATTACTTACATACATTCTAACACATATGGACCTCCTATGTTGCAAATCACTGTGGATATATGTTTTGGCCTTTTAAAACACTCACAAAAAAACAATTTCTCCCAAACCCTTGATTGGTATGTCCTCTCTCTTTCCCTTTGAAGAATGACCACCAATTCTCTGTTGGCTAATATGTGCAAAACCTTGAAATTGGCCTCCCTTCGAGAGTGCAAGTTCTAAAACCATGTTAAATTTACTAACCCCAACTACCGACAATTTATTGCCTAGTAAATTCATTGATCTAAATTTATTAACTACAAAGTCATTGAATAAAAGCACTTTTAGTATTTTACCAAGTAAAATAAATCTAAAATATAAAATGGTGAAAGCAAAATAGACCAATCTCATACACATGCACATAGAAAATTATGCGTTTTAAGTTTTCTCTCCATTAACATTAGAACATATTAAGTGTTGCAATTTCTAGAAATAAAACTAAAATTAACAACTTTCCAAGCCAATAATAACATGAGAGTGATTTTTATAGAAACTCTTGAGTGTTAGTAGAATATTTCCTTTAAGATGGAATTCATGGGATTAATTTTCCTAGAAAAATCTAAAACATGTTGATGTTGATAGAGTTGTGGCTATACGATGTTTTTAGTGCTTTACCTAGTCCATTTAAGCATAAACATTAGCTTGTGTATATGTCACTCTCAAATTGAGCAATTGAACAACAAAAATAAATATGGTAACTTGAGCACTCAAGCACAACCCTAACCCAATTTGCAATATAATTAAATTTTGTTATTTCAAGACAATCTCAGAAGGACCTCAACTACCAAATTAACATCATACTACCACTTCCTTACACCACAACACAAACTCAAACTCTATACCATACCTCATTTTACCCCCCACATAATAAATTATAATTATATATAAATATTAATGTTTAAGGGGAACTGCTTGTATTCAATCTTCCCAATTCTTTTAACATAATAGACTTATATATATTATATATGTTTATCTAATATTTAATTAGTATCTTTCTTCTTTATTTACAAATTTCCTTTAAAGTTATATTATATATATATATATAAGATTATTATTGACCTGAAAAGCTTATTTTAACAATATCATTAATGTATCTTCCATTATTCAAAATTAAAATTTCCAACATAATAAATTAAAAATTTAAAAAATTAAAATATTAAAATATTAATATTAAACAATAATATTAAATAATATTACTTTAACAAAAATGATCCTTAGAATGGCAAGTGCACAGACTGAATTAATGATTACGTTATAATGTGCGGATAATATCAACAACACCGTCAGATTTATTTATCGAAGATATATTTTGGTAGCGTTTAATCGTTTTGTCACTGGGCATTTATTCTAAGTTTTGGTTTATTTGGTTGGATGTATACAAGTTTTCTTTTTAATTAAAATATATTTAAAATATGTTTTTTTTAATACATAAATGAGATAAAATGATAATCCTAAAATTCCTAACCGTTGCCAAAATTTATAATTTATAGATTATTGTGTCTCTAACCAAATTTTAAGACAAATTAACATAAAAATAATATACAGATTTCATAATTTAACCTTATAATTACAATATATAAAAAATTAATAAAAATTTGCCGGAAAACACCAAACTCTAGAAAATCTAGACCAGTCTTTTGTCACCGCGTATTTTTCGAAACGTGCGCCATTCCGTAGGCAATAATGACTCTGGTTTAAGTTGTTGTAGCATTATTCGCAATAATGTTGTCAGAATAATGAGTGATATAATTGAGATGCTTTTAGGATGTTTAGTAAAAAAATAAAAAATTATTAAAATTATAATGTTAGATTGTATTATTAAATTGCAATAAAAAAAAATTTAAATATAAAATAGTGAAAAAATATTAATGACACATGGTCATTCTACACTTAAAATATAAAATAGTAAAAATATATTAACGTTCAGGTAAAGTAGAATGAGTATTATATACTCCATCTAGGTTGGAGACACTATGAACTAAATACATTCGATAAATATTATAGTCTGTTTAATTGGCTAGTAATAATGCAGTTCATAAATAGTATTGTAATATTTTATTGACTTAAAATGTGGTACTAGCAATTTCTCACTAAACAAGAGAATAATTTATTTTTAGGAGATACTATAAATTAAACGGAGTTGTTTATAATGCGACTTTTTGGAGATTTCGGTGACGGAATCCGGCGGAAGAAATGAGGTTAAATATTGATTTTTAGCAGTTAAAATGGTTTTTTAACTGCATATTTGGATTCAGCGCCCTGAAAACCCCTGAGAGCCATTGATTGTGCAGAAACTAGCTATCAAACTTGGGATTCCATTGAATTGCTGCCGGATTTTGACCGGAAAAATCCGCCGGAAAAGCTTTCAAAAAGTCGCATTATAGACTACTGCTAAACTAAATGTATTTCATAAATATTATTGCATGTTTTATTGGCCAGCATAATATTTTATTAACTTAAAATTTGTAAATTGATTTTTATAAAAAAAAAAAACTAGAAAACTCATAGAATAGTTTAACAAAGCAGTGACAGGCTCAGAAATCCCATAGAAGAGACTGATTTATTTTTAGGAAAAAACGAAAACGCGTGGAATAGTTTAACAGAGAAGTGACAGGCTAAGAAAACCGATAGAAGAGACTAATTTATTTTTAGGAATAAACAACTAAGAAAACCCATAGAATAGTTGAACAAGGCCGTGACAGGTAAACCTGCAAACACAGAACTACTATGGCGGCACCAGTACTGTTCGATGCTCCCGCATTCTGCATCATACTGATGCATTGCGCGAGATCAGTCTTTCTAGCTGTCTTCTCTTCTGCTGGATCAAAGGATACGCTTTCTGATAGTCCAGAATGGCCTTCAACAAATGCCTGAACGAGAACTCCGGCCACAGAACGGGTGTCACACAGAGGAACGTGAAAGAAGACTGCCATAACAGAAAGTTACTGAGCCTTATCTCCCCAGATGTTCGGATCAATAGCTGCGGCTCTCCACAGTTGGCGGTGTACAGATGACGCTCAATTTTCTCTGCCGTGACTGATGATTGAAGCCCATCAATTTCTTCGGATGCTGCACCATCTTCGTCGCTTCGGCTGTGAATACCATTGTCAGCGAATTCGTTATGAACTTCAATCCTCCTGCTCACAGCTTCATGGCAGACGTTTTCTACTGCTTTGACGATTTCGTGAGTGGAAGTGTAAGGAGCGAAAATATTAAGAGTGACTTTCTCATTGCCTTGGCTCATAGCCATAGCTTTTTCTGCCGCTCTCCTGACGCGCTCGGGAAGAAGGCTCAGCTCTCCCAGTATCTGCACGCGAATTCCATATTCTGTGACCATGCTTTCCTTCTCTATAACAGCTTCCAGCTTCTCCTGCATCAGATTCATCAGCGTCGCGACCTCCTCTTTCGAGCGCTTGAAATTCTCGATGCTGAATGCGTACAGGCTGACGCATTGGATGCCTAAATCATAGCAATCCCTCAAGGTATGCATGAGGGTCTCGTATCCGAATTGATGGCCGCTCGTCTTCTCCATCTGACGATGGGCTGCGTATCTTCGATTGCCGTCCATGATGATCGCTACGTGATTAGGAATGGGGCCAGCGCATATCACCCAGATAAACCATCGCCTTAACACTTCGTAGATCGCGTTTGAACTCGAGGCGATGCCTCTTGCAACGATGGATCGCAGGGCGGCCACTTCCATCTTGAAACTCTACACTGCAATTTCTTTCGCTACGCATTTTTATAAAGACTGCACCCTCTTTGGCCAGCTTCCTCCTCCAACTACCATTCTTTATACATATTACCATTACATGCGTTACCTACTTTTTTCTGCTAGAAATATAATTTAATATTTAAAAATGTGTGTTTTTTCATAAAAAAATTATAAGTTAATTTCATTATATTGTATTTTGCAAGGAAATAATTCAAAAAATGGACGAAAATAGTTACTTGGCTAAAATAAATAAGAAAGTGATTTTCCTTATTTATATTAATAATTAAATCAAATTTATATAATAATTTAAACAAAGATACACGGTAGAAAATTTGTAGAAATTTTTACACAAAAAATTAAGAATAAAATAGTAAGGCAAAAATTAGTAAATATGAATTAACTAGTATTGTTATATAATATATATAATTATAAAATTAAAATTTTTAATAATTATGTTATTAAAAATTATACTTAGATAAAAATACTAACTTATTTTAAATTGGAAATATACATAAAAATTATAATCACAAAAATAAAAATAAAAAAATAAATAAAACTAAAAACAAAATTTACTAAACAACTCATAATAACACTTTAACTAGTCACATTACAAATACATAAATTTATATAATAATAAAAAATAACAAAAACTGAATTCTTAATGTTAAACTGTAGATAAACAGCAAAAAAATTGTAAGAGACACACTAATATTTAGTCAAAGTTAAAATGAATGCCTGCAAGTCTAAAAACTATTTTAATACTTAGTCAAAGTTAAAATGAATCTCTGGTTGAAGCAGGTCTAAAAACTAATTTTATTACTCTATTTTCATAAATTAGTATTTTTTTTAACTTATTAATAGTCCATAAACTTAAGCATGCTATGAAAAAAGATATGGAATTTTTCTAACACATCCAAAAACCCAGTATGGATGAGTATGTTTTTATCTTGAAATCTTAGTGTCATAAAGCATTCTATACTTATTTTGGAGTCTCATTATAATCTTTGAGCGTTGTACATTTTGTATAATTTGATTCTTTATCT